>JAHBCN010008226.1:0-39842 GCA_019359885.1 Listronotus oregonensis
CATAAAATTATAAGCTATCGAAAAGTGCTTAGGACATAAAAGATCTACATAAAATGAGCTTTCCGAATATGAAAAACTCGTTAAAATCGGTCAATCCATTTTCCAGTTATAGCTTTTTAAAGAATTGATTATCAAAATTTGACGTTTAGAAGTGTATCGTAAGCCAGAGGTCCTCAATTAAAAAAACTGACATAAACGTTTAGAGATATTGATATGACCTTGGTAACAACCCATATTATAACGACCAAAAAAAATTACCACTGAAATGGGACACACTCGAATTTTTTGTTTTTTTGCAGCACTCTATTAATTACCCTGTACATCATGATAATATTCATCTTACTAAAACTAAATGCAATACAGCAAACTAGAAGAAAACGCGGTTTTAAACTTCGTTTTAGATATTCAAATAAGTTAATTTTTACAAAAGTTACAGCAGTTTGAAAATGGGTCTAAAAATTCAATGGTACGATCTTTTTGTTGAGAGTTTATTAAATATTATGTAGGACTGTGAGGTATGTTGCAGACTCAAAGCTTTATCGTTCACGGGCGGGTTTTCGGGAGCCTGATCGTGTTTCGGATCTCGGCAGATCTCGGCTGCATCGCAATCACAAAGTAAATTGGTTCAACAGTCTAGTACGAGGGCTGCCCGATAAGAAGGTAGAGATTTTGTGCAGTATCATTGGTTTTAAATATTTGTCTTTACTCTTATGATTTTTGAATAAATATAATAAACATATGCATAAGTATTATATTCATTTAATTTATCTATACCAATATTATAAAGGGGAAAAATTTGATTGTTTGTTTGTTTGCATTAAATAGGCTCCGAAACTACACGAACACTACATTATTCCTGATGAACATAAACTATAAAATATTTTTAAGAACGTTATGAAATTTTTTCTGCGTAAAGGATAAAAAATAGCCAATATTGCGTAGTCCACGCGGGCAAAGCCGCAGGTGAAATGCTTGTTTATGGTAAATATAAAAATAAAATAAAAACATATAATGTATATTTATTATTTTTTGGGAGAAAACGGCGCTCCAGGGCCCTCCAAGTGAGCAGTCACTGATTTTAAACCAAAAAGTCGTTTCTTTTTAGCGAACGACAAATTGTTTTAAACAACCCGGCCTATTTTATAACCTAATCTGGTTTATTTTTTAGATAAACCTTAAATAATATTTAATAGAATTATATTAATAAAAAATTGCTTTTTGTCTACATAAATAAAAATTTTATAATAAGAGAGTATCGTCCCAAAATAATTTCATTTGTTGTTTTCATGAAAACTGTCTTAAAACACATTTTGTTTTTTTATAAAAAAGACGAACTTTTTTATTATAAAAGGTATTCTGCTTCAACCAAATAACTTTTTACCAAACAATGAACTTTATTCAATTCATATCAATATAAAAAATTCGACCTTTTGTAACGAAAATGAAAGTATTTTATTTAAAAGCATTTTTTTAGTTACATTGGGAAAAACAATTTTTTGATGGAATTCTTTTAATATTTACATTATTTATTTTATTTTAATTAAAATTTTTATGATTTAATAACATAATTTTGCTGTATTAAATATTTTTTTTTTCAAGAGCAAGATTAAATTAGGTCTCAAAAACTTAAAGTTATAAAGCATAGATTCTAAATATTATTGCCCAACAATCTATTTCTTGTTTTTTAAACATTAAAGTAAACAAAGGGCGTTATTTACATTTTAGGCCTTATTATAAAAAATCAGTAATTTGTCTCTGAGCTTTATTGTTTTTTAAAGTATTCTCCTTAATGATCTGTACACTTTTGCAAGCATTTGAACCACTTATTACCCCGTATTCTGGTTTGGACGCCCGAATTTTATCTGTCAAGTGACTGTAAACGACACATAGGGCGCTGAAATAACAAAACTGCCTTACGGCCAAAAATGTTAAACTTTCCAATGAAAGCGTCAGATAGCACTTGACAACGCTCAGTGTTGCGAAGGCTCAAAATAAAAGTATCGCCTCTCGCAATAGTTAAAGTGCAGTACATTTACCTATTTTAAGAAAGGAGTCATGTTTTATTTATCTTTTAAATAAAAAACACAAAATCAATAAGTGATATTAATCGTTAAAATAAAATTTATAAATTTTTACCATAATTTAATTTTTTAATAAAGAAAATATCAGACTTAAATCTTAAGTAGAAAATTTTTTAATTAAACTGCATACCTAATGCCAAAATTATGTTAACGTTTACTTAAGAAACAACTTAGGAACTTCCTACATTTTTGAAACTTTGCAGAAAACTTTTAAAGTCATTAATAAAGTTTAAATAAACACCTGTGCAAATGCATCCCTTGGTGAATAAATTTAAAAAATCATGAATTTGTAGAGATATTTTATTAATTCAGTTAAAATATTTATAAATAACTATTTTTGGCGATAGCTATATTAATGTATATTACCTTTGAATGATCCATGAAGGGTATGACCTAGGTACTAACGTACCGTGGGTATCTTAAATGTGCTAAAAGAGAGTTTGTTTACATGGAACTTTTGGAAAGTTTAGGGCCTCTCTAGTTAAACTGTAAAAATATAAAAGTTGCACTACGTATTGCTCTGTTGGGAGCTGCCAGAGAAGGAATTATACTGGTCAACTCTTCTGATCAGAAGCCTTGGAAATGTATATATAGAAAAGCGACAGATCCCCTACAGCTACAGCTACAGATATGAGAACAATATTTTATAGAGGGTCTGATTTGGGATATATACAAATTTTACAGATTGGAAGAAGCTGCTGAGGCTATGGCACTGTTTGTGTCAGTTAAGATTATTCTTAAAAGTAACTACAGGATGATATATATCACTCTTTGTTCTGCAGAACTTGACCGCTCATATGTAACAAACTTTTTTCCGACAGCGAACATGACTGTTTTTCTGAGAGATTAATCTGAATAAGATTTTTGACGCCCCAATCCAAGATTATTGTAAAATAGACATCTGCATTGACCAACGCTTGGTTTTTAAATTAGGCTTATTGACTGTCTTGAGAAATTAAAGAATAGAATTTAGGGTACTATCGCCAGCAACACTATAAATGAGATTGATTGTCAAAGAGAGAGGATCGTTGATGTGAAGAAGAAACAAAGTGGGTGATAGTACTGAGCTTTAAGGCACCCCAGCATTGATTTGGTAGAAGCTGGAAGAATGAGTTTTCTAAAAAATTTAACTAATTAGGAAGGAAGTTTGTTAAGGAACGCTTCATGTCAGACCCGATCAGAAACTTTGGAAATCTGAGGAGCAACGATCTGGGATTTACCAAGAAACTTAAAGGAGTTGTTCCAGTTGTGTGAGACAAAGGCAAAAAGATTGGCAGTGGATCTTCTGTGACTGAATCCATATTGTCTGTCATGTAAAATTTTGTGTTTTTCCAAATACTTTAAAATTTGGAAACTAATGACTTTTTTTATTCCCCACAAACAACTGAAAGAAGTGGTATGGGTCTATAGTTTAAAGAGAAAGTTTTGTAGTCTTTTTGGGGATAGGGCATACGTGCCAGCTCTCCGAAAAATGCCCGTATTGTAAAAGATTCGAAGGAGGCGGATTAGGATGGATGCAAACTTGGGAGCACATGTTTTTTAAGGTGATTGCAGGTATCCAGCCCAGACGATTTTATAGTATTAAGGAATGAAAGAATACGCTTGATCTGTTTGACTTTAAAAATAATATCATACATTTTGTAAGGAACAGGGGTAACTGTTGAAAGGGGAAGATTATTGGAAGGATTTAAAGTAAAATTGGCAGCAAATTGTTTGGCAAATAGTTCGGGTAATTTATTAATAGCCCTCATTAATGCATGTTTTTCTATTAATGACCAATTATGGTATAGAAACTAAACAAACAAGTCCATTTATAACTTTGTCATACAAATGAAATACCTTTAAACATCCACAAGTAGGTTGCCTATAATTAAAATACTCCTAAAAAAAATTCAACAAAACGATCGCTAAACAAGTGTTCTATTTAATTGGTTATTATTAATCTTAATTATTATTTGCTCTTCATAATAACTTTGTTAAATAGCTATTAACAAACAAGGACAATATTAATAATAAAATATTTTCATTTCTATAACATCTTTACACGTCGTTAAATAATTGTGATTTAGTAGCTGCTGTTTTTTGTGATTTAGCTAAAGCTTTTGACTGTGTGAATCATTCTATTCTATTTAAAAAAAAATTGAGAATAGATTTTATGGTGGCTCTTTAAATTTATTTAAGTTTTATATTTTAAAAAGATCACAAATTGTACGTTTAAGTAATGTTGTTGTCTGAAAGCCAAAAATAAATTTTGGTGTTCCTCAGGATTTTGTTTTTGGACCTTTATTATTTTTATTATATATAAATAATTTAGCTTTACTTATTATAAAGGGAAAATTTGCAATGTTTACGGATAATATAACGATTTTATGAAATAACAAAAATACAAATTCTTTTTAGAGTGTAACTGAAAATGATGTTTTAAAAATCAAATGGAGTAACTTTAACTTACTTTCTTTTGATATAACTAAAACTAATAACTTAACATTCAGGTTTGAATGATAAAATTATAAAATCTTCTTCATGTACTAAATTTGGAGAAATTTATGCCCTTGTAAAAGTGAATTTCAGAGAACATATAGAAAAATTATATAGTAAATTTGCATTTTATTGTTATACCATAAAACAACTATCTCATAAAATAGAAGAATTTCTCATTTTAAAATCTATTTACTTTGCTGTAATTAAATTAATTATAAGATATGACATTTGTTTTTGAGATAATTCTTTTTTTTTTTATCTTGGGACAGTCCACGAAGGCTGATGCCTAAGTACTAACGTACCGTGGGTGTCTTCAGTGTGGTGAGAGGGAGTTTGTTCACACGGGACTTAAATTTTTGGAGATTGGGAGGAGAAGGAAAAACTTCTGCGGGCAGCAGGTTCCATAGTCTTGATACTCTAGGAATAAGGGAACAAAGAAAGCGGGAAGTTCGGGGCCTCTCTAACTGAACTGTAAAAGGATGCATAAAAGTTGCACTACGTGTTGCTCTGTTGGGAGCTGCCAGAGAAGGAATAATACTGGCCAATTCCTCTGAGCAGAAGCCGTGAAAATACCTGTAGGAGAGCGACAGATCCCCTACAGCTCGACGATGGGCAAGAAGAGGAAGCCTTTCTGTGAGCTTTGGATCATTAATAAGACGAACGGCTCTTCTTTGAATGGAGTCCAGAATGCTAAGTGTTGTAGGGGACGCCATTCCCTAGACATGAGAACAATATTCCAAAGAGGGTCTGATTTGGGATGCATACAGAGTGTACAGATTGGAAGAAGAGAAATATTTTCTGGCTCGAAAGAGGAATCCAATTTTTTGAAGCTGTCGAAGCTTATGTGTGTTTGTGCTAGTTGAGGTTATTCTCAAAAGTAACGCCGACTTTTTGTTCTGCAGAACTTGGCCGCTCATATGTAAGGGATGAGCATTCGCAGACTTTTTTCGCGACAGCGAACATGACTGTGTTTTTGAGGCATTAAACTGAACACGATTTTTGGCGCCCCAATCCAAGATGAGTTTGAGGTCTTGTGAAAGAGATATCTGCATTGACCTGCGCTTGTTTTCAAAATCAGAATTACACGGTGGCTTAAGAAATTGAATACTAGAGTGGAGGGTACTATCGTCAGCAAAACTATGAATGGGATTGATTGTGGAAGAGAGAAGATCGTTAATGTGTAGAAGAAACAGCGTGGGTGCCAGCACTGAGCCCTGGGGCACACCAGCATTAATTTTGGGAGAAGCTGGAGGAATGACCATCTATACTAACTAATATACGTCGATTAGAAAGGAAAAATGGAAAGCCAAGAGCAAAGCTTAGGTGGAAAACCGTAAGAAGGAAGTTTGTTAAGAAGCCCATCATGCCAGACCTGATCGAAAGCTTTGGTATGTCAAGAGCAACGATCTGGATTCACCAAGAAACTCAAGGGACTTGTTCCAGTTGTGTGAGACAAAGGAAAGAAGATCAGCTGTGGATCTACTGTGACGGAATCCATATTGTCTATCATGTAAGATCTTATGTTTTTCCAGATACTTTAAAATTTGGGAATTAATGAATTTTTCCATTACCTTGCAAACAACTGAAAGAAGAGATATAGGTCTATAAAAGGAAGATTTTGGTCTTTTTGGGGACAGGTTGCCACGTGCAGCTTTCCAACTCTCGGGAAAATGCCCGTGTCATAAGAGATTCGAAAGAGGCGAGTTAAGATGGGTGCGTGGGAGCAATTTTTTAAACGATTGTTTATGATCCAGCCCAGGACGATTTTTTAGTATTAAGAGAAGAAAGAATACCTTATCTGTTTGACTTTAAAAATTATATCGGACATTTTATGAGAAACAGGGACAACTGTTGGAATCAAAGATCGCGTAGAATTGGCAAGAAATTGTTTGGCAAATAGTTCGGCCTTTCCCTTTTGGGAGGTAGAGACAATTCCATCTTCAGAGATTAGGGTGGAAAAAAATTTTGTGCAAAAGTTTTGACAATATTTTTGGCGAAGGACCAAAGCTTTTATCCATTTGAGCAAGAGAGAACTTTTTCTTTTATTCGATTGTTAATACGGTTTTCATCTAGATGGTCTGATTATACTGATTTTGCGATGCAGCCGTCGATTTTGGGGACTGGGGTTTTGAAGAAACTTTTTGTGGGCTTGAAGTTTTATCTATTAATTCAGTGTTTTTCTTGCAAAGGATAGCAGTTCGATATATTCGTAAAGCTTACTTCAAAGACTCATGTAAACCATCATTAATATCAAAAATAAATTCCACACTTACTTTCTATGTTTTAGAAATAATATGTTTAATATACGAAAAATATTGATTTAGTTATACTAAAAATTCTTCGCACAAGATTAGACAAAATTCTTAAATTTATTTATTGAATTCATGCTCTACTTTAAGGCCTTTTCATCACATTTTTTTTGGCACGTCAGATAGCCATTTTTTCGTACTGTTTTTTGTAAACAAGCATGTTAAAGGGCCTGTAACCGACCAATAAAGAATTAAAGAAAGAAGGGTTCACTGCTCAAAAAAATTAACGGAACACATCTTAGTCCATTTGTAACTTTTAAGGTGTAAATTTAAAAGACACATTTTCTTACAATAAATCAAAAATGTGTCATTTAATTAATTATTTAATTTTAAGAAAAAACTTACAATTAAAAAAAGTTCAAAAAACAAAGTGTCAAATATTTATTACATTTTCTTTATTATTCATCCTATTAAAAATATTTATATACTTTTTTATATAAACAATTTCAAAAGCTGTATTTTTTGTTCCATAAAATGTTTTGTATCTCTTATAGTTTCTAAGTTATTAACGAATATTTTTAAAATTTATAACGTCAATATCTCAAAAACTTTAAGAGCTACAAGAAATTTTATCTGACATGAATTATGTATTTTTAAAAGACCCTTAATTTAAGCTTTATAACTTTTTTTTCTTGAACCACTAAGGTAATATTTAACAGGCTTATTAAAAAATGTTCTGCTAATTTTTTTAAGCAGTGTATTTAACATTTTTAAATATTAAGTACCTGAGCATTAAAAGGCCCAACTTTTTTCCCATTTAACTTTCGGTTTACATTTTGTTTTTGATCAGACAATGATAAACATAAATTTTTTGTTAACTTTTATTTCAAAATCTCTTTGCATAATAAAGCTCTTTTATATTGCTTTTCTTTTTACTAAAACTTTTTGAATATAAAAATAAAATTGATATTTCTAAAAGCCTTCTCAAAACATCTGCGAACGAATATCATCGCCATTCTCGTAAAGGTAATTTTTTGAACCTATAAAAAGTTACGACGAGTAACTTTTGCTTAATATTGCTGAAACTTTATTCTGTCAAATTAAATATATTTTTTTTCGTAGATTCGTTTGAAAAAGTTTGAGCTATTCGTATAAAAATTTAAATAATAAATTGGATTTTCTATCTTGTCGGGCAAATATTCAGCTTTGAAAAGGTCAAGTACCCTAAAATAAAAGGATTTAAAAGCTTTCCCTTATTACTTTAAGAATATTTTTACCGTGATAGAGTATAAGTGTAAGTAGGTTTAAAGTACTTAACTATAAGCATCAATACCTTTTGTAGACAAATTTGAATATCAATATCTTTTTTTTAAATAATTTTTAAGCAAAAGAAAAATAAATACATTACGTTATTTATTGCAAAAGTTATTAACAAATTAAACTGAAAAAAAGGCCTTTTGGTTTTTATTAGTAAATCCAAAAAAAGAAGCAACATTTACATAAACGTTAGGGATACCATTGTAATAAAATTGTAAAAAGTTCTCATCGATCCCATGTATGCAAAAATTTTATACAAAGTCAAAGTTCGGAAAAATAGTTTTTTTGGATTTTTAGCGAAACTGTTTGTTTTATAATAAAAATAGCTAAATCAAAAATTGTAGATCATGCAATTGTCTTTAAAAATTGTCCTTACACTTTTTCTTCTATCATTTGCAATTTCTAAAAAAAGATTCTAAAATTTACTAAAGTTTTATTCCCTATACTATGCATGACTATGCTGCCTATTATGTATATATTGCACTCACATGGCGTAGTAGTCTATTTCATGAACTGAATGCCCAGTTCCTAAAGTAGACTTGGGGGTGGCACGTACCAAGCGCGTCCCCGGGTGGCGGATTGGGGATCGGACAGGTTTCTCACGGAATCTGGCTAGTGGCGATTATAAGCAGGGTGAGAGAAGATAAAATTCCTCAAAACCCCGGCAAAGGGTCGCTGCCGCAGACCACCACCAGTGCTCACATCTAAGTAACCTGGTACCTCTCTTCCCTTTCTTAAACTAGTCTTGGGAGACAAGCTTTAATCTTTCTTATCGGCCCCCCTTGGCCAACACTTGCCCTTCCAAGCCCCTACGCCATTGGATTTCCAAAAGGCTGGGAGCTACTCATTTTCCCACTACTTTTCCTTTCTTCTCCAACCCAATCCCAAGGTGGTGGGGGACATCCGTGCCGAAGGGATGCGTGGACATGGGAGATGTCCCAAACGAGCCCTTCGGAAACCCACCTTCGGGAGTAAGTAGCCTTGTCCCAAAGCGGCTCTGCTGGAATGGACCCCCTTTTCCGCACCACTCGTGGGAATCATTTTGGATTCAGATGATAAAAAAAACAATCTAACTCAGATGGAGGTGGAGGAAGGCAAAACCAAGCCTCACCTACGCCTGAGTAAACCCCCGCTGGACTTGAACCTGCAAGCACTAATCCTGCAGCTCAAGGAACCCAGCAAAAGCGGAAGCCCAACCCGAGCGCAGGATGTCTGGGCAAAGCGCCGGAAACTTGCAATTGAGGCAAAAGCTAAGGTGAACCTATTAAATTGGACCTTTTACAATTTCATTATAATAATATCCTCAACGTTCAAGTAAATTTTTAGCTTCTTGGGAATTTATGCAGGGCTAATGTCTATTTTGACCGGATAAGAAACTATTTATAGTTTATAAAGTTTAAAAAAAGCTTCTTAAACCGGAGGGAATTTTCAATAAAAAAGTTCTAATTTCGGAGTTTCGTCTCCATTATTTTTAATTTCATTTGAACGGGAAAGGAATATTTGGTCAAACAAAGTGTAAAAAATAGTAAGAAATTTAAAAAAATCCAAAGTCAATTAAACATTTTTAAAAATTATTTCGAAATAAAAAATTACTTTAAAGATTTTCAAGCTTTTTTCAATAAGATTCTCTTAAACTAAAGAAACATTCTCTGTAACATATTTTTTTCTTTTTTAATGCTTAAAAATTGATTAATTTAAGCACTTGTTAGTCTATCTTAAAAATACTTTATGGATGTGGTAAATTCACATAATAAATTACTTGTAGTATAATTCCTACAACGAAAGGTTATGTACTATTTTTAGGATCTAATTCCAAACCTGCAAAGTTTAAAACCGGCCATTTCCCTAACAGCCCTAAAGCGACTTGTTTCCTAGAAACTTTACTTATTATGTTATATAAGTAACCTCCACGTTTCACATTCGCAATACACGTGACTTACTTCGAATCTAATTAACAACGCAATGTAATAAGGCTGTATGGTATGTTAATAAAACGTGAGATTTATTTTGGTATTCTTAATATTAGAAAATAGACAGATAAATAATGTTTAATTTAAAATTATATTACTTGTTAACCTTATAAGTTCAACACAAATTACTTAAACTAAATGTAGTAGGTATAGTGATGATAAAAAGTGATTCATTTTGGATTTTCACATTAAAATTTAAAAAAAAACCTAAAATATAAAAAAATTGTTAATTGCCCTTTAAGGTTAATTTGTAACAATTATGTCTGAAAGATGATATCATGTAAATGACCGCCGCGGCTCATGGAAATGACGTAATCCGTTTGTTAAAATTTTCGACTATTCTGCGGCACAAATCAAGTTCTGTGTCGGGTTTTTCTCATCTGATCTCCTGTGTTAGCTTTGCATTGATGTTCGGTTTATTTTTGTATAATCTGCTTTTCAGATACCCCTAAAGGAAAAAATCTGCCGCAGTTTAATCACACGATTGAGGCGGCCAAATGATGTCACCGTTATGTGAATTAATGCGATCGGAAAACTTGCCGCTTAGTAATTGTATCGTTTCTTCTGCTGTGCGGCAGCTAAACTAAAAATCTTTAAAACCCATGTCTGCCAAAGGCTTTCAGAAAAAAATTGTTATCATGTTCTGATAACGAACGCCATTATTCGTAACAGCGTTATCCGCATGATTCTCGAAAAAAAAGGGCAAGTACGCCTCCGGCTAAAAGGCACACTAAACAGTGACCTTTTGAGGATGCATTTCCGTTTCAACAATCTCTCTTGGATTTTCCGATTCCCAAATACGAATGGTGCTACTAATTTTTATTGAAAAATTTACTTCTTGTTCTCGTATCCATTCGGCAAAAATATGGCATTGTTGATAGTCTTGAGGCTTCAATTTCTGTGTTATTTGTAGTTTGTACGGGTCGTAGACCCAAGTCTTGTCTGTAAGGATAAACCAACCCAAAAATTTTTCTGTCGTTTCTAAAACGCTTAAAATGTTGCTGATAAAGTCGAATTCAAATGTGTTTGTGTTCCATTTTTAGCAAAAGCGGCATTCATTGTGCACACAGCTTTCTGAAACACAAATTTTTAGCCAACATATTGCTTACACTATCTAATAATATCCTTGGGAATTCTAATAAACACATCTTGGTTAATTGACGATCATCCAAAACCAAATTCTGTATCTTTGCTACAACTTTTAGTGTTGATGCATATTTTGGCAGGCCTCTGCGTAGAATCTACACAATTATCTACGCCGTAGATCCTCTTTCAAACTTGTATGACCACGTGTCAGTCTGACACCCTATAAAAGCAGAACGATAGACAATCCAAGTTACACCGACTTGCCAATTCACCACCGATCTTGCAATTTCAATATTAAATACGATATTCACACGCAAAGCCCTGAGATCATTAGCTTGTAGAATCCAATAACTATTTCGGGTCTTTCGTGTTCCATATTTAGGATTTCCATATCGAGAATATTTTTGATCAAACATTGCGGGTCGAGCGAAGCAAGGTTCGCATACCTTATAAAAATGTCATAAAGAAAACTATTACAACCTGGTAACAGGTCAACATTTTTAGAATTTCGAGTTGAATTCGGACGTAAACGTTTTACCTACTTTTTATTGAAAATTAAGGATTTTTCCTTACTTTTTAAGTGTTTTTTTTAATATTAACATAGTATGAGTTTTTTAAATATGTTTTCGTGCAACATGACAGAATTTAATGGAATATGTCGTAAAATGGAATTAAACAATTCAATTGTTATTTTTTTTAAATACTATAAGAGGCAGCCAAAAAAACAGCTTCTGATTCATGTTTAACAATCGAAAAGTAAAAAGTGTGCAAAAAATAGCAAAAAAATCATCATATAGAGTTTTAAATATTTTTTCAACATGACAGAATTTAATGGAATATGTCAAAATGGAATTAAACAATTCATTGTTTTTTTTTTAAATACTATAAGAGGCACCCGTTCTGATTCATGTTTAAAATAAAATAAAAATGTAAAAATAGCAAAATCCATTTTTTATCCGAATATTAAATTGTTTTTCCTTTTAAAACTCAAATACCGTACGCGAAGAAACTTTTGTTAAAGTTGCACATATCTCTGCAGCATCCAAGGTGGTTAGTTCTGGATTTCTTTCCCGAATCCCATGGTAAACATTTTTAACCATTATTCGTTCTTTTAACGTTAACTGAGTATTTTTGTAGGCGGATAACTAGTTAAAGGTTGGTTAATATTCATAGTTTACAGAATTAAAGCACTTAACCACATTAAATCTTTATATACAATTATATACACTAAACAAGATAAACAATTATAAAATTGGCACAAAACAATATCTATATACTACAATTATTACAAATTTATAATATTTAGAAAATACCCTGTATAGCAATTAAAATTTAAACTTACAAAATCTGTCCATAATCAATAATAACTAAATAAAATCATCGAACAGCACGAAAACCCTGTCGATACGCTTATTTCCAAGTCTCTTTAAGTTGTAAACTAAGGAATGTGTGTTGCCACTTTTATTGTCTTCTCGATAACAATGATTTCAATACATATTGGCGTGCTATTTTAAATGCGATCGCTGGCTGGTGATTTATTTTTGCGAATTATGACAACGTGGCGATGAAACTTTCGGCCGGTTCACTGTTATTTGAGCGGAAAAGTATATCATAGGCTTAAAAATCATTTACTAGTGTTAGATTTTTATTCAGCCGCTTCGTCGGTTGGGTGGCCGGTATTAAATGAGTCACTGACAGAAATTTTGGACTTTAGGTATAGCTATAGTGCACAGTCATTGGATGCATGGTTAGTTTGGGTCCGAGCAGCAGCAGTTATAAGCAGCGTACTGTAGGTATAATTGAAAAATGGAAGATTTAGAAAAACGTGCGGTGATCAAATACTTCCATTTAAAGGGTTTTAAGCCAAAGGAGATTAAAGAAGAAATGGATGGCACACTCAAGGAAGCTGCCCCATCATATTCCATGATTAAAAGATGGGTTTCAGAATTTAAAATGGGACGCACGAGCACTCATGACGAGCCTCGCTCCGGACGCCCTGTGGAAGTGACTCACCAGAAATGATTGAGAAAATTCACAAAATAGTGCTTGGTGACCGCAGATTGAAGTTGCACAAATATCTAAGGAACGTGTTTGCAACATTTTAAATAATATTTTGTGCTTCCACAAGGTCTGTGCCAGGTGGGTGCCGCGTTTGCTGACAGCTGACCAAAAGATGAATCGCAAAACGATTTCTCAGGACAATTTGACTCTGTTTCGTAAGAATCCTACTGAATTTTTGAGACGATTTATTACTATGGACGAAACTTGGATCCATCACTACACTCCAGAGTCAAAATTACAGTCAAAACAGTGGATTGGACCTGGTGAAAGTGCTCCAAAGAAAGCAAAGTCTGTTTTGTCAGCAAACAAGGTTATGGCTAGTGTTTTTTGGGATGCTAAAGGAATAATTTTCATAGATTATCTAGAAAAGGATCGGACCCTCACTGGTGAGTACTACGCATCATTATTGCAACGTTTGAGTGATGAAATTAAAAAAAAGACCACACTTGGCACGAAAAAAAGTCTTGTTTCATCACGACAATGCTCCAGTGCATTCATGCGTCGTCGCGATGGCCAAAATCCATGAATTGAAGTTTGAAATGCTTCCTCATCCACCCTACTCGCCAGATCTAGCACCCAGTGACTATCACCTATTTCCTAACCTCAAAAAACACCTTGGTGGTCAAAGATTTCACAGAAATGATGAGGTTATTAAGGCCGTAAATAGCTATTTTGAGGAGCTTGACGAATCTTACTATTCTAATGGTATAAAAAAATTGGAACACCGTTATGATAAATGTATTACCCTTTTGGGAGATTATGTTGAGAAATAAATGAAAAATTAAAAAAAAACGTTGTTTTCATTGTCAGGCCCGGGACTTATCATCCGACCCACGTATGCATAGATAATTTTAAAAAGTCAATCATCGTCGTAGTCATCTCGGTTACATAATTTCATTCATTCTGAAGATTATAGCTAATAAGTTCGTAACGGTGCATCATAGACCCATAGTCGTAAATATCGTTAAATTTGTCTTTAAAATAAATATCTAAAATTGTAAAAAATATAGGATGTTTTATTTAGAAAAACAAAATTTTGTGTCGCCACCCTGTATATAAAAATGCAAAAACTTTAAACTCATTATAATATTTAATATACTTTTACTACATACAAATTTTATAAAAAACTCTTTTTGTATAACTTATACTTTCTGAGAAACGGTATAGGCCCTTAACAAACGGGCCACCCTGTACATTGTGGATCGAGCTTATATACGTTTTTTGCTGTTACGTCAATAACAGTTCGTAAAATAACAGAAGAAATTAAATTAAACAAAACCAAAAACATTATTTTCTTTCGTGACAACGACAAGTTAGATTATTTTCTAACATATTTATTATCCACCAAATTCCATTATCGATTAACAGTTCTTTATATGTTCAATTTGTAGCATCTCTCTTCCAGATGTGAAATAATGCCTTATTTGTCTTCCACCAACACAACTGGGTTATTCCCTTATTTCTTTTAAGGAATGTTCATTTTTTAAAATCTTGCAATTACTTAAATCGGTGTTACGAAATTAATAATACTACAATTGTGTCTTTTTACTGCAAACTTAATTGCTGATAAAATCCTAATATTTGATTACTCATTGCTAATTCCCTGAAGCATTATATTGTTCGATGCACAGTAATTGAGTAGTGATCAATTATGCAGCTCTGCAGTATTTTGCGCTTCCAAAATTACGCATATTTAGGCAAAATGTAAATGTCTTTACAAATTCTTACTCGGTTAACAGAAATCGTCAGAACTTTCAAAAAGTTTAGCTTGTACAAATATAGTTGTTTAAATAGTTCTCAAGCATAAAGTTGGACTATTTCAACAAATAAGAAGGTAATTTAAAAAATAAAATAGCCTTTAAAAAGAATTTACTTAAAATTATGGATATATATATATATATATATATATATATATATATATATATATATATATATATATATATATATATATATAAAAATATATATATATATATATATATATATATATATATATATATAAATAATATATATATATATATATATATATATATATATATTATAATATATATATATATATATATATATATATATATATATATATATATATATATATATATATATATAATATATATATATAAAAATTATAATATACAGGATACAACCAAATGGAATAAATTTAATAATAAATTAATGGGGGCTTATTAAAAAAAACTGCTCGGTCATGTCGACTGGTATTGTTAAATGCGCATTTTTTTCAACTAAAACTAATTATACAGGGTGTGTCATGTAACGGTGGCTAATATCAACTTTCTTAATTTAAATGCAACACCCTGTATATTATTTAATTTTTGTTTTGTCAAAATGTTCTAGATATATTTTATGTACAATATCCTATACCTATCTTCAACTGTTTCGGAAATATTAAGCGTTTTCAGATTTATTGCATTTATTGCCTTTGCATGCTTGCCACTTTCTTGGGTGTTACTTTTCGAGCTTATACCTACTAGAGGCAGCCTCACCGCTCGGATTTGCGAACCAGCGTGCGAGAGAGAAAAAAGAATAGATGTATAATTAACACGGGTAATGTAACATTTTTCTCTCGCCCCGCGTGCTGATTGATTGGCGGGAGGGGTATATACACCGCCGACAAATCAAGAGAAAGAGGAAGGTTTTACACCTATTTTTCTTTTTCTCTCGCATGCTTGTTCGCTAGTAGGTATATTCCCGCGGAGTAACCCTTAAGTAAGTGCCAAGCATACAAATATAATAAATTTAAAAGCACCTAATATTTCCGAAACAGTTGAAGATAGGTATAGGACATTGTATATGAAATATGTCTAGAATATTCTAAAGAATCCAAAAATTAAATAATATACAGAATGTTGCATTTAAATTAGGAAAGTTAGTATTGGTCGCTGCTACATGACACACCTGTATAAAAAGTTTTTACTGAAAAACATGCGCAACTCAAAATACTAATAGACGTGTCCGAGCGTTTTTTCGAATACGCCTCCATATATTTATTATCGAATTTATTCCTCTACGATTTAAATAAATATATTAAGTTTTCTTTCGGTAACTTTGTATTGTTGTCCTGAAAAGGACAGATTGTTTGCTGACGGTTCGGCAAAATCACATTTGCCATTGTCGAAGTTTAGAAGCTTACTGTTACTTGCATCCTTGGTGTGGCCGCTTTTATGTCGTCTTGGGCAGGCGTCACGGTTTGACCTGTCTGTCTCGCTCGGCTTGGTGTTGTCGGGCCAGTTGTTGTCGACGGGTGAGGATTATTTGTATATTTCCTATTGTCTCCGGTCGGTCTGATTCTATTGTTTATCAACGCAGTTTTCCAGGTACTTGGCAAATGTTGACTGTCGTCACGGTTGTTCAAGTTGTCCGGTCTCTTTTCAGTTTTAACCGACTCTCTCACAATTCTTTTTGCTAAGTATTGGCAGCCGGCAAGCATCCTAGTGTTGGGAAAATCGATTTTGTGCCCGGTGTTCATGATGTGGCGTACTAGAGAAGAAGTTGTTGTTTTCTTCTTTACTGCATTTATATGATCATCTCTCCTGGCGCTAATATTTCTGTTGATTTGTCCTATATAAGAAAGGTTGCAGGGTATTTCGTATACACCTTGATTTTCTAATGAGATTTTGTCTTTTGGTATCAGTAGGATGTCTTTGATTTTGTCAGTCTCGTAGATGGGGATAATATTGTGTGCTTTGAGTATTTTGCCAATTTTGTTCGTAATTCCTTATACATATGGTATGAGGGCTTTATTTCTATCTTTTTCGTTTGTCGTTGGTTAACGGCCCTTTAAACTTTCGAGTTTGTTCATTTCTTCGCCAAGGTGGTCTTGATCTGTCAGTGACTGGGAGCGATACGTTAGGGAGTTTACTACGGCAAAATGTTGAAGCGGGTGGTGGTGTGATTCAGCATAGAGTTATCTATTGGTGTGAGTGGGTTTGCGGTAAACTGTGTGTCCAAGTGATCCATAAAAGGGTGATTTAGGAAATTATTTAAATTGTCTCTCCCATGTTACCAGATAACAAACGTATCGTCTACGTAGCGAAGCCAAACCTAAGGTTTTAATATAAAACAAAACATAAATTAATTATACCAAAATCGATTAAGCCGAAAAAAAATATATTTTTTTCAAATGTACATTTGCTTCTTTCCCCTCCCTATATTTGACAGGTTAGAACGCCTTTTTATTTTACATAGTTTGTGAGACAACTATCAACGACATATTATGGGAATATGGCATATTTTTAAATAATCCGTGTTTTCAATTTTTTCTTAGGTTTACGCCCTCTAGCGGTGGAATTAAAAACTTAAAAATAATTTCCAGCATTTTTTTAAGGCTGTGAATATTTTTTTCCGAAAACTCTGCGATGAAGGGTTCTCGAGATATGACGACCTAATCAGGACACCCTGTATAAAGAAGTTTCCAAGATACAGGGTGTAAATAGGTTTTTTTTAATTATCTTAAATACCCATAAGCCGATTTTTGTAAAATTTGTCAGTTTTATTTCTAGTAATACGGACCCTATTTAGGCTTAATTTAATTAAAATTATTAAGATACTTAAAAAAAAAACTTTTTTTGTTTAAAAATCTGTTTTAAAACCATGCATTTTCGGACTCATATTTATTAAACCTTTTTTTTTAATTTTCAATGAGGAATTCATTAAAAGTGCATTTTTTAAATACCCTGTACATACTTCTCGAGCTGCTAACCTCCTATTTTTAAAGTCAGTTAAAAAACAAATGTCTTTTGCTACGTTTACACGCTTAGCAAGTCGCGGCAAGGCTCCACAAAACGCAAGCATGTGAACGGGGTGTTTGGCTTGGCTTGCGTGAGCTTGCAAGAGCTTGCCGCCGGGCAGGTGTCGGTTTTTGAACACAAATTAAAGAAGTTTGCGACAAGTGCTTGAAACTCACTAACGCACTCGCAAGCATGCCAGTGCTAGTCCATGGCAAGCGTGTAAATGTAGCATTTAATGAGTCTTGTATTTAAATTTACTTTTTCTACTACCTTTTTAGAAAATACCCTCTTTAACCCCTAAATAAGTGTAAAAAACAGCACTTTACCTCCCTAGGGAGATAAACTTTTTATCTCCCTGGTCCCTAGCATGCCAATTAATTTATATCTTGTACTTTTTTAATAATAAATTAGTAGATATTCGTTGCATAGTAGTATTGAGCCGTAGGAAATATTTTCGAAGAATTTATAACATGTTATCATTATTTTTTCTTAGCTTTATTATTTTTTGTTTGAGCCATAAAAATGATTCTTCGATTAGATTTTTTTTTCTGGTTTGGGCAATATTTTAGTAAAAGGTTTAGAGATTTTACAAAAAAACTGAAAAGTAATATTTTAAACATATAATTTAAATTATAAGTGTATAAATATTAAGATTTAATAGGGTTTCTTACTAGTTCTGGTGCTATATTTTTTTTTCTTAATAAAAATATAAAAATAAATATAAAACATAAAAAAACACTGTTATTTTTGGTAATAAAATGTTGGCTTATTAACAGCTTAACAAAGAAAGCAAGAGGAAAATCCTTACAATAATACTTTCCTAAGCTTGTATTGTGTAGAATGTTTGGGTTTTAAAAGAAATTGCTGGTCTGGAATAACGGTATTTGCCAGCTTCTATTAGTATATTAAGACGGTTTTTACAACTCTTATAGGAATTAGAGAAAGTCAAGTTGATCTCGTATATTTTTTTATTATTATCGTTTTTATTTTATTATAAGAAGAACTCACCAGAACAATATTTATTTAAATAACTTTTATTAGTAAATTAAATACAAATAAATATTTAAATTTTAAGGTATTTTCTTGTAAAAATATGTATTGTTACGGACTCTGCAAATATGTTTTAAGTTTATAAAATTGTGGGAAGTTAGGATTACATGATTTAATTTATTACTTTATTTAAACGATTTTTTTAGTTTTCTCCATTGCAAAGGGTTCTAAAAGATTTAAAATCATTCATTTTGCGCTTTTAATACATCCTGTATTATAAGAATCCACACGGTTCAAATTATTTTTAAATAAGTACTATATAAAGAATAAATTTTATTTAATATTTATTTTAATTAATTTAAAATTTTATTAAATATAAAAATAATAAATTTTAAATTAGTAAAGTTTTGACTTTTTTAGTGAAAATTAAACGAGGCTGTGTTCTGACGATTGTTTTATAGCCAGCTGTGTTTTTTATTTAGTATAGTTATTCATTTTAAAGTAAACAGGGCTTTATTTTTGAACTTTCCTGTATTTTTTTAAAAAACGAATATAACCATTTCGTGTATTTTTTTCGTAGAATTCAATAATCTAATCAGAAAAACATTTGAAACAAAAACAAAAGGGTTACAGCACGAGTGAGGTATTTTTAAATGGAATCCCCCGTATTTTTTTATATCAATAGATAAAGATTCACGAGGAATTCGGTGATATGGGGGTTGTTTTTGTTAATTTCCGGGTTCTACTGCATTTGTCTAAAAACTGAGATACTAAAAGGGATACTTTCACCTAAAAAAACCTGGTTGCCACAGGTCACAGGTTCTTTTTTTCAAAGTCAAGAATTTTAAAAATACGTTTATTACTTTTTGGAGTAATAATGAGGTTTTCATCAGAAGAACGGCTTCAAATTATATTATTTGCAAAAAATAATATGAAATCTTTTCAAACCCAAGTAGAAAATTAAATACACGAAAAAAATACAATAAGGTAAAATTGGTTTAATAAGAAATTGAACAAAAAAAAATATAATATAACTAAAAATTTTAAAATTTTTTTATATACCCCTGTTATTTTAAACATGATCTATAACCCCCCCTTACCCTTTCTAAGCTCGCCGATATAAGGGAGGTTCTTGGTTAAGACGTTTAATTTCATTTACAATTTTTTCTCTCATTTTTCCGAGTTTGTGTTCCCATTTTGGTAAACGACGTTCCCCCAACTGACCCCATAGAAAAATGTTCAAAAATTGTTATTTGGAATTAGGGGGCCATCTAATAGTGCCATAACGTCAATCACTGATTGTATCGACAATTAAGATATTGTACAACGAACAGCATGGGGGGGCCTCCGTCTTGTTGCTTAAGTATTTTGCATACGTTTCGTGGCAATTCTTCTAAAATGTCCTCAATATTGTTTCAAGAAGATTGGAATATCTTTCTTCAGTTAAGGATCCCTAAAGAATAATGCCTCGACAATTCTATTGTTAAGCACACTAAAACCCAGACATGAAGAAAGACCCCCCTTGGTATTTAATCTCTTGAAATTTCCTGGGTTTTTTGTCTTGCCCAGCTGTGCGTATTACGTCGGTTAAACATTTGATGAGTAACGTAGCTTCATCCCCAAAAAGAATCGTTTAAAACAGGGGGGATTGTTGGTTCATGAATTAAAATTGGGAAACAAATTGTAACGGTTTAATTTTGTCGATGCTATGTTTTGGTGAATGCCCCAAAAATGGGAGAATTGCCTACAGCATTAAATTTTTTTTTTTTTTAAATATTCGAGCAACTATCTTGGATGCGCTGTCGGGTGGTTGGTCCGATTTTTTTTTAACGCTCCCTGTGCCATTTTGCATAGCCCGCGGTGAAACAACATTGGTTTAATATTTTATTTTGCGAATATCGTGTTCATGGGGATTTTTCATTTAAACCATCAAAAATTTTTGCAAAGGCTCCAGTTTTGTTGTTGTGTGGATATTTTAGAAGATTAATTAAATTTTGAAAGATAGTCTCTATCAGGATTATTAGATTTTATTCGCCGCCCCACTTTGGGACATGTAACCAAAACCTGAAATTTTATTAATTTTTTTTTTTATCTGTTAAGCACCATATTGATTGGTTTTTACTTATGTTACTTTTTTATTTTAATATTTCTAGTTTTATTGCATAATTTTGAATGTTGGGAAAGTTTCGAAATAAGGGCTACTATTCTCAATACAGTTTGTCTTTTTTTTTTTTTTTGACGAAGGCAACTTATAACCCTTTATTTTAGTTATTTTAAAATTTTAGGATGGCTTTGAAAAATTGTGGAAAAATAAATTTAGGTCTGTCTGGCCTTTTTATAATAGTTTTTTTTTTTAATGTTATAAATATCTTTTTTTTGGAATTTATTAATCGTTTTTGGGTTAATTGACAGTTGATAATTAGTTAATCTCTTGATTGTCTGTTTTAAAGCCTGTATTTTTTTTTTTAATTTTTTTGATGTATCATTAGTGTTCCGTACTTTCTTTTAAGTGCTTTAGTTAAGAATACATAAAGATAACTTTAAAACTGTTGCAATTGTGTTAAGAAAAACTTGATGAGTATTTATTTATTGGTTTCGTAATAATACCTAAAATAATTCAGATTTGTTTTGTTGGCTAATTTTTCAAAACAATGTTTTTTAATTATGTCCCTTTTACCGATTTCATATATAAAGCTACTACGTTACTTTATACTAATTTTTTTGTACCATTTTTTTATATTTGATTAATGTATAAATTTCAAACTTTGGTTGTTTTCTTAAACTGTGCTTTGCTTGGCAAGGAATGTTGGTTTATTCATTGTAAATTCTAATGTTAATTTTTTTTAATTTCTAATGCTTTAAAGGGTTTTAATTTATTGATTATTATGCTCTTTTAATAAGTGTAGGGGTGTTTTTTGTATATCGATTATCGATAGAGTGATATTGATTTATTAATTCTAGTAACTTGAAGTTTTCTTGGTTATTCGTGTTATTCTTGTTCACAAATGTAAATTCTTTTTTTTTAAGTTTCATTAATAAAATTAGAGGCAGTCATGCGCATTAATAAAAATTTCCTTTTTTTAATTTTATATAATATAAATCAAGATCTTTAATCAAGAGAGTTTTTTGGGAGTTTTTTGGTTTATTAAACATCAGTGATGATTTTTATTTTATACCTAAGAATGCGCTGAAACAGCTATGCCATTAGTAACCAATAATATTTTATTTTTAATGTTTTAAATTAATTTTGAAAAAAATTTTATTTTTTTTTTAGTTCTGTCAAGCGATAGCACGAATGGCCTGTTTTTTTTAATAGTTATATTTAATTGATTGATTTAGTTGATTCTGTTTTTGAGGGTCGTATTATTGAATAGTTCTTTGGGCCTTCGGTCACTTCTTTTTTTTTTGACTATTGTTTTTTTTTAATTTGGAAATTTATTTAAGGCCTTCAGCCATTTGTTTTGCTTTGTATTAAACTTTAATTTTTTTTATGGTTCAAATTTTAATGCCTATCCTATGTTTGTAGGGCCTCAAAATTCAAGTATAACTTAAAAATTCAAGTTTAACTCCAACTTTGGATATTTACCAGATTTATGTTCAAACTGACCTCAAAATTCAAGTTTTACTCCAAACAAGTATAAACCCAAAACCAAGTTTGACTTCAAATTTATCTAAAATTTTTACTGGGGGGGGGAGTCCAGACTTCAGACCACCCTTACCTGCCGTCAGGAAACAGGCAACCTTTTGATAATTCTCTTAACAACTACTAATCCTTTTTTTTTAATGAAATTTTAAAAAACTTAAACCATTTTCTTTTTTTTTTATGAAATTTAAACCTAAAGGGATTATTTTTAAATAAATGTAATTTGTTTTTAATTTTTTTGATTTTTTTATTTAGCTCACCTGATACCAGAATAATTTGTTTATTATATTATTATTTTTTTCTTCTTCTCTTTAATGAGTATTGACCAAGTCAGATTTCTTTAATGCTTATATGCAATTTTTTTTTGTTTTGTCGTGCACTGGTGTGTGATCCCCCAACAAGCTCCTATAACATCTAGGGGACTTCCAGTTTGTAGTCCGTAAGAAAACTGGTGGCGCCATAACGAACTCACTTTTCCCCACCCTGAGCTGCGGGTAGGTTTGCACGCACACCTACAGCTTGCTTTGGGTGAAGCTAACCTGTGCACAGGATAAATTTTGTTTAAATTTTCTTACTTTTCCTTTTTGAAATTGGGGGACTCATCATAGTCACACCGGTTTTTTATATAAACACTGTTTTTAAAAAAAGGGTGGCAAAATTGAAAGCAAGTTTCTTTTTTTCACTTTTAAATGCTGCACTGGAAAAACCCGATATGGAAGATATTTAAAAACATTTCAGTGTTTTTTGAACCGTCGCATAGGTTACTCTTCTTCTTGCAGGGCCATACCTCTGTCTCTAACTCCGTCAGAAATTTGACTTCATGGGATACAAAATAAAAAAATTTTAAAAATAGCTCGATCTTGGTTTCTTTTTCTCATTGTAGTCCTTTTTCTATAATGTAACGATTTTGTTTCTTCGAATAAGACCTTCAGTTTTAAAATCTTTTTTTACTGAAAATTTTTTGGGGAAATTTTCAACATATCTGCTTTGTTTTTCCCCGGGCGTTTTTCTCCACTTTTAAAATTGGGGAAAGTTATATTTTGGGGAAGTCGTTCTTCTAATGAAAACCTCATTATAAAACTGCTTCAAAAAGTAATAAGCGTATTTTTAAAATTCTTGACTTTGACAAATAAGCACCTGTGACTTGTGGCAGCCAGGTTTTTTCAGGTAAAACTATCCTTATAGTATCATGTAGTTTTTAGACAATTGCAGCAGAACCGCAGCAAATAAACCCAGCAACCCCTATATTACCGATTTCCCCGTGAAAATCTCTATCTATTGATATAAAAATATACGAGATATTCCATTTAAAAAATACGTCACTCGTGCTGTAACCTTTTTGTTTTTGTTTTAAATGTATTTCTGATAAGATTATTGAATTCTACTAAAAAAAAAATCCTTTAAATGGTTATATTCGTTTTTTAAAAAAATACAGGGGAAATTTAAAAAAAGCCCGTTTTCTTTAAATGAATAACCCTGTACATATTGTGACGAAGTATACCGAGGTTTATCAAGCCTGGGGGCTATATTCTGTTACTCGGCCACTTGTAGAACGTAATACTACGGGGCACTATACTATGGAACACATTATTAGGATCTCTATCATATGGGATACTAAACTAACCAGGTAACATAAAGCTGGTAACTTCGAAGACACCAAAAAGAAGTGGATTAAAATTGCTTTAAAAAAATTTCTGGCGGAGAGACAACCTGAAAGCTATGGCAAAATTATAAAATACAATAAAATATTATACATACAGGGTGGGCCAATGAAAAGGAAACAAGGCCGGTTTCTTATATCTATGGTTAGTAGGAAAAAATCGCTTGGACCCGTTAATTTTTTATTTCGACGGAGACACATTTTGCGCTTATTTTTAACCCTGTCACTTCAACCCCCTGGGGGCAGGGGTGAGATTCACTCATAAATTCTTAAATAGGAAAGGAAGTCGACTGATAGCTCATTTTAAAGATCGTCGAATTCTCTTTTTAACGCTTCCTAGTTTTTTGAATTTGATGCAGTAGTTTTTGAGAAAATAATTTTAAATTTAATAACAAGTCAACATTAAAAAAAGTAATTGTTTTATCATCTTTAAATTATTTAATGGCCATTTTTTTGGGAAAACGTCATTCTTTCTAAGTTTTCAGTTTTTGGTAAGGATAATTCTACGAAGGGGGGAGGGGGGATGATTTCAAATAACGAGAACCTTTCTATTCAAAACTTTCCTTCTATTTTACTTACTTACTTTTTAATTTAACAAGTGTTTAAAATGTTGGCCTCCTGCTTCCATGCAGTCATACAGGTTTTGTTTAAAACGGTTTCGGACGTTCTGAAGCATTTCAGGTGTAATGTTCCGACATTCATCGATCCGTTAACGTAAATCATTTAAAAATTCTGGTTGAGTTTTATAAATTTTACTCTTTAAGTTAGCCCACAGAGAAAAATCTAACGGGCTTAATTCTGGTGACCTTCCACTGGTCCTCTTCGTCCAATCCATCTGCCAGGAAACGTTTCATTCAAATACTGACGAACAGCAAAAGCATAGTGGGGAGGTGCCCCATCTTGTTGAAATGTCAACTCATTCGCATTGAAACGGTCATCATGTTCAACAATTTCTCTCAATGCGGAATCGACAGTGTCTTCCAACAATTGAAAGTACATTTGTCCTGTTAGAATTACTTGTAAAAAAAAGGACCAACAACACAGTGGCCATAAATACTAGCCCAGACGTTTAATTTCTCAGGATGTTGAGTGTGTACTTCATGGAATAAGTGCGGGATTAACAGTCCCGTTCACAAGAAACAAATGTTGAACAACAAGTTCGGGTGATTTATTATCCGTTCACTAATTATCTCGCAAAATTCTACACGTTTATCAAAGACATCTTCATTTAATTCTTGCACAAGATGAATTTTATAGGGGTGGAATTTATGGGATTTTAAAATTCTTTGAATGCTCGTACGGCATATGCCAAAAACTGTGGGTAATTGCCTGGTACTTAACGTAGGATCGATATTGATGTGGCCCAAAACAGCAATTTGCATTGCTTCGTTTCCCACTATTTGATTAGGAGCGATTCGTTTTCGATTTGCCACAGATCCTGTCCCCTAAACTTGGCTACTAGTTTAATAACGTATTACCGGTTGACATTCTTATCTAGATTTAGTTTATTAAATAACTGTGCTGTACTATTAGCGCACCTACCGTTTTTATAATAAAGTTTATTTATCGATACTTTTTCCGCCGTTAAGTAAACCATTTAGAGCAAGAAAAAAGATTATAATCCAAAATAATCAAAGACAAAATCCTTTGAATTTACATAAATTAAATGTAAAAATAAAAAAGTGACATTTTTTTATCTTGGGACAGTCCATGAAGGCTGATGCCTAAGTACTAACGTACCGTGGGTGTCTTCAGTGTGGTGAGAGGGAGTTTGTTCACACGGGACTTAAATTTTTGGAGATTGGGAGGAGAAAGGAAATACTTCTGTGGGCAGCAGGTTCCATAGTCTTGACACTCTAGAAATAAAGGAACGAAGAAAGCGGAAAGTTCGGGGCCTCCCTAACTGAACTGTAAAAGGATGCATAAAAGTTGCACTACGTGTTGCTCTGTTGGGAGCTGCCAGAAAAGGGAATAATACTGGCCAATTCCTCTGAGCAGAAGCCGTGAAAATACCTATAGAAGAGCGACAGATCCCCTACAGCTCGACGATGGGCAAGAAAGAGGAAGCTTTTTTGTGAGCGTTGGATCATTAATAAGACGAACAGCTCTTTTTTGAATGGAGTCCAGAATGTTAAGTGTTGTAGGGAATGCCATTCCCCAGACATGAGAACAATATTCCAAAAGAGGGTTTGATTTGGGATACATACAGAGTGTACAGATTGGAAGAAGAGAAATATTTTCTGGCTCGAAAGAGGAATCCAATCTTTTTGAAGATGCCAAACTATGGATGAAATGTGTTTGTGCCAGTTGAGGTTATTCTCAAAAGTAACGCCGACTAGATTAAACGACTCTTTGTTCTGCAGAACTTGGCCGCTCATATGTAGCATTCGCAGACTTTTTCGCGACAGCGAACATGACTGTGTTTTTGAGGCATTAAACTGAACACGATTTTTTGGGGCCCCAATCCAAGATAAGTTTGAGGTCTTGTGAAAGAGATATCTGCATTGACCTGCGCTTTGTTTTCAAAATCAGAATTACACGGTGGCTTAAGAAATTGAATACTAGAGTGGAGGGTACTATCGTCAGCAAAACTATGAATGGGATTGATTGTGGACGAGAGAAGATCGTTAATGTGTAGAAGAAACAGCGTGGGTGCCAGCGCTGAGCCCTGGGGCACCCCAGCATTAATTTGGTAGAAGCTGGAGGAATGACCATCTACACTAACTGATATACGTCGATTAGAAAGGAAACTGGAAAGCCAAGAGCAAAGCTTAGGTGGAAGACCGTAAAAAAAGTTTGTTAAGAAGCCCATCATGCTAGACCTGATCGGAAGCTTTGGATATGTCAAGAGCAACGATCTGGGATTCACCAGAAACTCAAGGGACTTGTTCCAGTTGTGTGAGACAAAGGAAAGAAGATCAGCTGTGGATCTACTGTGACGGAATCCATATTGTCTATCATGTAAGTCTTATGTTTTTCCAGATACTTTAAGATTTGGGAATTAATGAATTTTTCCATTACCTTGCAAACAACTGAAAGAAGAGATATAGGTCTATAGTTAGAGGGGAGACTTTTGGATCCTTTTTTGTGGACAGGTTGCACACGTGTAGTGATGAGCAAAACAAGACCAAGACCAAGACCGGGCTAGTCTTGGTCTTGGTCTTGGTCTTGCAAGCCTGGTCTTGGTGTTGGTCTTGCACGCCAAAAGAAGGTATTGGTCTTGGTCTTGGTCTTGCACCACCCGGTCTTGGTCTTGGTCTTGGTCTTGCTGCAAGAGTCTTGCTTGTCTTGCTTTTTTTTGGTAGTGATAATTTAAACTAAGCAATCTTGAATAAAATATATCTTTTTAATACTTAAATATAAATCAAGATGGGGACTATATTTTTTGCTTTAAAATTTTAAAATATACCAATTTTAATCTTAAACGTACATTTAAATTATTTGATTAAAAAGCATATTTTTAATAAAGGCGTTTATTTATTTATAGCGCCAGGCCGGATTTAATTTTTTTCCGCCCATAGGCTAATAAATTTTTGCCGCCCTAATATGTCAATATTTTTTAAATGTAGTAATTCTTATAAAAAATTATTTTTTAAAAGTAGTAATTCTTAAAAAAAAATTATAAAACAAATTTAACAAAAGTAAAACATACAGAAAATTAATTAACATTTCTTTAATCTCTAAATATTAAAATATATTAATTTACCATTACATTTTTTTTTAAATTAATAGTAAATTGGCCGCCCATAATATTTGCCGCCCTAGGTTTCAGCCTATTCAACCTTTGCGTAAATCCACCCCTTTATAGCGCTCTATTTTTGGTTAAATTAAGACACAACCTTCTTTGATTCATTTGCTGGCATATAGAAACATTTTAGGGATAAGCATCATATAAATTTTCTTTGAAGAAGCAGATAAAATTAAAATACAAAACTGTGTACTGTGTGAGCAGAAAAAAAAGACTTTTAATTTCAACCAGATGTGAAATATATGTGAAAATAATTCTGATATGTAATCATTGGTTTCTGATTCAAAAAAAAGTTATTTAAAAAACATTTTAGTTTATATGAACTTTTTACCTTTAAATTGGTTAAGAATTTGTCGTACAAAGTTTGTAGAAATACTTTATAAACAATCTGCAGATACAAGGGGGCCCAATAGTGTGACAAAGCTCGATATCTCCTAAATCGTTATCGTAAAAAACTAAACATACAAAAATTATAGACAAAAAAGGCATAAAATGTAAAATTATTTACTATTCCAAAATTTTTCTATTATTCCACTGCCACTCAAAAAAAACTCCCTTATTTTTAGCTTTTCCCCTAAAATAAAAAATTTATGGGGAAAAATAAATTTAGAAAAAATCGCCACCCTGTATATTATGCTGGAAATTGTAGTTATATAGGAACAATGTCGACATAGATGGTTTTTAAATATTATTTTTTGGTTTTGACTTTTCCGTCTAAACCGGAAGTGATTTTTACAATCCATTTATATAAAAAAAGTATTCCTTTATCATATGACAAATATATTTTTTATTAATCCATTACTTTCACATTATCTTAATTTTAAGAAGCAATCTAATGGTGCTACCATTAGAATGCTGAATTTTGGAAATTTTGATCCACCCTGTAAGTGACATTACTTGATAGCTAATTAAAAAAACATTAAAATTATGAAAGTAATATTCAGCTTCCATTGTACCCCTAGTTTTCTCTGTCGTAAACGATTTCGGAGATGTCCAGCTTTGTCGGACCATTGAGTCACCATCATTATTTTTGAAACATGTTATTTAATTTATTCGTTATCGTTGTTAAAGAACTATAGAATCAAAAGAACAAAGTGATCGATTTAATTATTATTTTATTTAAGAAACTCTTACTTATTAAATAATCGCTCCTTTTGACAGTTCTTGGCACAGTTTTTGTCATGTCTGTATGAAATGCCTCTGTATATTAAATATAACAATAAAAATAGTACAATTTCAAAAAAGTTGCAGAAGTGCAAAGAGTCTTGCAGGTCGGTCTTGGATTGCGTAGTCTTGCACATCTCGGTCTTGGTCTTGGTCTTGGTCTTGCATACCCCGGTCTTGGTCTTGGTCTTGAAGCGAAAAGGCAGTCTTGGTCTTGGTCTTGGTCTTGCTGCAAGACCAAGACCAAGACCCAAAAAGACCGGTCTCGCTCATCACTACACACGTGCAGCTTTCCAACTTCCGGGAAAATTCCCGTGTCTTAGAGATTCGAAAGAGGCGAGTTAAGATGGGTGCAAGCTCAGGAGCACATTTTTAAGACGATTGCTGGTATGCCATTCAGCCCAGACGATTTTAGTATTAAGAGAAGAAAGAATACGCTTGATCTGTTTGACATTAAAAATTATATCGGACATTTTATGAGAAACAGGGACAACTGTTGGAAGAGAAAAATTAATAGGAGGATCAAGCGTAGAATTGGCAGCAAATTGTTTGGCAAATAGTTCGGCTTTTCCTTTGGAGGTAGAGACAATTCCATCTTCAGAGATTAAGCGGTGGAAAGAATTTGTGCAAAAGTTCTGACTAATATAAGGACCAAAGCTTACGCCATTTGAGCAGAGAAACATCTTATTCGATTGTTAAAACGGTCTTTTGCATCTGAGATGGTCTGATTATACTGATTTCTTGCTTCGGTGCTAGCCTGCCGATTTTCGGGACTGGGGTTTTGAAGAAACTTTTTGTGGACTTGGAGTTTTAAAAGTCTGTCTTTGTCACAGGATTTAAGAAAACCACGGTTTGTGATTTGAAGTTATGGGGTTCTTTTAGTGTGGGGAATATAGGTCACAATGCCTAGTTGAATTGTTTCGGAAATTTGTTTACATATTTCTGAAGGATCGTTAGTAGAAAACAGGTAGGATTCCAAGGGAAGCTGGCAAAGAAATCTCTTAGACCATCCCAGTCGGCCGAATTGTAGTGCCAGATGGTTCGTGGCGGCATGCTTTCAGTTGCCCCCAAAATGAGTGAAGTATGATCGGTGACCAAACCATGGTCAGAGCCCCCAAAGGGGAACAGTTACTGATGCTTGATAGAGTTCGGGGGTGGAAGAAAAGAGATCTGGGGGGTTAGAATTATAGGTGGGAACCCTAGGAAAGTAGGTAGGTTCCATAATTAGATTGGTGAGCGAGTTGCTGATTGCGAAATTTTCTGCTGCTCTGCCTTGTGTATCAGTTTTTGTGGAGCCTAGCCAATCCTTATTATGAACATTAAAATCCCCGAGGACGATTACTTCGGCCAATGGAAACTGGGAAATAATATTGTCGATCTTTATTGAAAGGAAATCAAAGAACTCGTTGTAGGAATTGTCAGACGGGGACCGGTTATACAGCAGATGAATTTAGTAGAAGATCTGAAAGAAAGTTTAAGCCAAAGAATATCGGGCCTACTGATTCGAGGTTAGAAACCATAACACAAGCCATGTCGTTGCGAACGTAAACACAAACGCCGCCATGGGGTCGAAAGATTAAATGAGTTCGTAACCTGGGAAAAGGAGGTGGTTGGTTGCTGTTTTGGGACTTATTTGGGTTTCGGTAAGAAATAGTATGTGGGGTTTGGAGGATTGAAGATAATGGTGAACTGAGTTAACGTTAGAGTTAAACCCACATATATTTGTAAACGATATCAGACTTTTCGATGGGGGCCCCCCCAAATGTACCCCTCGCCCGGAGAACCGGATGGAGGGGTATTTACCTCCGGATAACTTTACGTTCGGGTGTGCCATCATCATTATTTCCAAATTTTAGTAGAGTTGAAAGAAAAAGAAAGGAAAAGAAAAAGAAAGAAGAGGAAGAAGGAAAACTAAAAGAAAGAAGGAGGAGGAAGAAGGAAACCTGACTCACCGCCCAGAACTCGAAACGTACTAAGACTTCACGAGTCCTTTAAGGGCAAGTGGGTGGATACCGCCTCAGGCGAGAAAAGCTCCTCTACCACCTTCCTTACTTTTTAAGTTGGATAGAACAGGATTTAAAAACAAAAATACTAAATAAAAAATAGTACCAAAAGTGAAAAAGCGTTACTTTTAATTATAGGCCAATTATGTTTATAAAACATATTTTCTTGAAAACTACTGCATAAAATTCAAAAAACTAGAAAGCGTTGAAAAGAGGATTCGATGATCTTTAAAACGAGGTATCAGTCTACCCCCTTTCCCATTTAAGAATGTAGGAGTAAAGCTCACCCTTCCTAGGGGTTCAAGTGACAGGGTTAAAAATAAGCCCAAAATGTGTCCCCCTAGAAATAAAAATCGACGAGTCCGAGCGATTTTTTCCTACCAACCATAGATATGAGAAATCGGTCTTGTTTCGTTTTCATTGGCCCACCCTGTATAATATATTACAGACATCAGTATTACTAAATATAAAAGAAGCGGCCCCCTACCAAGCCTTAAAAAATTGAAGGGTTGGTAGGAGGCCGCCACTGACTGACTTTTATGTTTAGGGGTCCTTTAAGGGTAATTGCACAAATGAACAATAAGGTTTAATAAAAGTTGATTCCGCACGTGAAAACACTAAAAATCAAACTTTTATTTTTAAAGGGTGTCTCAACAAGAGCGCCGGATTTGAATTTGCCGCCATTTTGTTTGTGCGAGTAATTCAATGTTTATTTTTTGACAGTTGTCATGTACATACATACCACGAGATTAAAAGTTATGGAGCACTATTCAAACGAACAACGTTTAATTATTGTGAAAACTCATTACAAAAATGGGGAAAGTTTCGCGGAAACAGTTCGCAGATTACGTGTAGTTTTTGGTCGCAACAATGCACCAAATGAGTCGACAGTTCGCCGCTTAATTAAAAAATTTGAGACGAAATTTACATTGATGGATAAGAAGACTCCTGTTCGCCGCCGTCCTTGTCGATCCATCGAAAACATAGCCGCAGTGAGGGAAAGTGTGGCAGAGAATCCAGGCACTTCCATTCGGCATCGTGGTCAAGAATTGAACATTACCAGGCCCACCCTGCAACGAATTTTAACAAAAGATCTGCATCTGCATGCGTACAAGATTCAACTGACGCAGGAACTTAAGCCAAGGGACCATGCGCAGCGCCGTGGATTCGTTGATTGGGTGTTGGAGCACCACCAAATTAATGTGGAAGAAAATATTTTTTTCGATGAGGCGCATTTTCAGCTAAACGGGTATGTGAATAAGCAGAACTGCAGAATTTGGGGTGCTGAAAATCCTCGTGTGATATTGGAAAAGCCAATGCATCCACCGCGAGTAACTGTTTGGTGCGCATTATGGGCTGGCGGAGTGATTGGTCCGTATTTATTCGAAAATGCAGCTGGAAATGCGCTAACTGTTAATGGTGTGCGGTATCGCGAAATGTTAACCGAGTTTTTGTGGCCTGAATTGGATCGAATTGATGTGGGTGATTTATTTTTTCAACAAGACGGTGCGACCTGCCACACAGCTCGCGAAACAATAGAGTTTCTGCGGACCAAGTTTCCAGACCGTGTCATTTCTCGGTTTGGCGATCAAAATTGGCCACCAAGATCATGCGATCTAACGCCGATGGACTACTTTCTTGGGGTTACCTTAAAGAAAAGATGTATGGAACAAGCCACAAACAATTAGACGCCTAAAGGAAGAGATACGGCGCGTTATTTCTGAAATAGAGCCACAAGTATGCGAAAACATTATCCAGAATTTTATGAAGAGAATGACCGTTTGCCAGAGGTCTCATGATGGCCATTTGCCGGATGTGGTATTTCATGTTTAATCGCAACTATTTCTCTTCAAGGTAAAATATAAATGTTTGCTGAATTCGAAAAAAAAATGTGTTATTTTTTAAATAATAAATCCGGCGCTCTTATTATTTTGAAATAATCCGCCCATGGGGTATAAGCAAATATTAAAATAGAATTGATTAAATTAAGGGTATAAAAACAAAAAGTTTTTATACCCTCAATCTATTGGCGATATTTTTAATAAAAAGAGATTTTGATAAATTAAATAAAGTTTAATCGTTATCAATATAAACGTTAAAATTCACTTAGTGCTACCCACTCAGTTCTACAAGTAATATAAAAGTTTGAAATTTTTTTAAGAGTAATTAATCTTTGTCAGTTTATAAAACTTCTTGTTTTTAAAAAAGCAACTTTGCCGCTCCCTTCACAAGTACAAAATGTTTGCTAAAAAAACAAAGGAGATAAAATTGTCAGTGAAATATTACTTTGTAAGAGTTGTCTTCGATCATTAAGCCGATATTTTTTCAATGTACTTGAATATTTTACTTTTGTATAAATACAGGTTGTCCGGTATATGGCAGACTTTCGAAAGCATCTAGGGCAAGTCAAAATAACCCTAATTTGTCATAGAAAAAAATTCTAAAAAGCCCCTAACGAAGATACAGAGTTCAAAATCATACTACAATATATGGTATACATCGTCAGGAAAATCAGGAACGGACTTGCTGGGCCATATTTTTGACAGGTATCAGTTTTCAAAGATGAAAATTGATAATTCCTCTTTAAAAAGGGTACTCTACATTTGTTTTGATAAAATTAGTCGTTTTCGGAAAATTAAATTTTTTATATTAAATGTTTAAGCGGGTCAAAAAAATTAGAATCATTTATTAAACGTAAAAATGTTAAAAATATGAAAATTTTGCATCTTCCGGCTCCATAATATAATTTTTAAAATGGGCGTGTATAGTCTGTCTCAAAGTATACCGTGTTAGCTCTTTCCTTTATTTGTGGATTATACCTGCCGATAGCAATAGAACTGCGGATAAGTAGGTATTAAAGGACAGAACATTGGGGACGGACTTTAATAATATAAAGATTTATAATTTATTGTTTATTTAGGTTAGTATAATCTTAAAATTACATTAAGAAATTAAATATATGCAAAGTTTTAATTAATTTATAACTACATTATCTTTACATAATTATATTTTTAATCTAAATATCTAAACCTAATTCTGTTTCACTATCAGTCATCATTGAGATTAATTAAAATAGCATTTTTGTTGTTTTGGATAGAAATGTAAGAGTCCTCAATTTTTATAATGCGCTGTAGTGAATTTTTCCAGCTCTCAACTGGTATGTTAGTAATTACACTTTTTATCAAATTTATAACATTGAGACTTAAAGTAGGTGTAACATTTTCTGCTCTGATCTTTGATTTTACTTGGTTCCACAAATGCTCTATGGGGTTAAACATACAGTGATACGGAGGAAGCCGTAAGACAGTATGCCCAGCCTGTTCAGCCAAATTATTACATACATATTGTTTTTTAATTGCAAATGAATTTAGGACTTCTAAAAGATGCGTTTTTTTTTAACTGAATTCAAAATAAATATCATTTTTTAACAAATATTCCTGAATTTCAGTTTTTGAACTTGATGAAGCTGATGCTTTGTGTAGCAGACGACTGCGGTAGCTTGCGTTATCCAGGACAATAACACTGTTGTTTGGAATATTTTTTAAAAGATAATTTTAAAACCAGTTTTCAAAAAGTTCTGCACTTGTATCCTCATGATAATCGAAGCTAGAATCCTTAATATTCTTTGCAGACAACAGCAAGCAGTTTGGGACAAATCCGTCTTCTGAACCAGCGTGTATGGTAATGCGTTTTCCTTTATTTGAAGGTGCTTTCGTCTGACAGTTTTGACTGGAATCAACCCATCCTTTGGATACTGTGTCGTGTGTATTGAACCATGTTTTATTAAGGTAATATATGGATCTGTTTTCTAACCTATATCTTTTAATTTCTTGAAGATAATTAAATCTCCAAGTGCGTAATCTGTGCGATTCCATTACTACTTGTCTTTTGTCTATTTTGCGATATTTAAATCCCATTTTATAAACAATTTTATGGAGGGTAGCACGGCTAATATTTATATTGGTTTCTTCTATGTCTAGCTTCTTTTTCAGTTTATTCAAGGTAGGAATAACTCCGCTTTCATAAAGACAATATATTTTTCTTCTTATTAGGTCTTGGTCACTATTATCTATACCATGAGATTGAAAATCACTTCGTTTTTTTCTTTCGTTCAATTCTTCACTAATAATAAAATCCCTTATCGATGATATTGGAGTTTTTGTAAGTAGACAGGTTTCTTTTAAAGCTACTTGTTTAATTAGACCTCTACTGATTAAAGTTTCATACACATTTTTCACAACCTGTTTTGCATCTAATGACAAATGATTTCGACGCGACATAGTTATATTCTCGTAAAACAACTTTTTTGAAACGCACAGTAAAAACGGTTGTTTAACACTGCCACTAAAATATTAGCCAAAATATTTATATGCCTAATGGTTAATACTCAAGAAATACCTGGCCCACCCCTGTCCTTATGAACAAATGGGTTTACCCAATAACAATAGGTAATAATATCGTTAAAGGTTTATTGGGGTATGGTTCGTCAAAACGATATACTTTGAGACAGACTATACCTCTATACATTTTCTTATTCGACGGACGTTTTTTCGTTTTACTCTAAACAACATTCCAGGATCGGCTAGAATTTCGTTGGAATGGTGTGTTAATCTTCATTTGGGATGATTTTGCTGAAAATCCCTTTAATAGTGTAAGAAGCAAGTTGATGCGTCAAAATGGGTTGTTCTTGGGACCCTTCGAGAACAACTGATACATCCTTATTATGTCCAAAAGGTACATTCTATGTCTCCCGCTAATTATTCTGCAAGAGTAATTTACAGAAACTGGTTTTTGCAACAATTTAGGCAAAATTCAAATTTTACTACTATTGTTTTGTTTACAGACGAGGCCGGTTTTACCCGAGACGGTGTAGTGAATTGCCATAATATGCATATCTAAAAAAAATCCCCATGCAATGATACAGACAAAGCACCAACAAAGATTCATTATTGTAGTTCACCTAATAAATATTTTAACTATCTCGGTTTTTCCATATTTATATCCCTACAGTTTACCGTTTAACGCGGATTCTGAACCACACGGTGTTCACTGGCTATCACTCATTCAGCTATTGATCGCGTCCAGCATTGCTTAACTTCGCTGATCTCACGTTAAGCGGTATTTTGATGCAGTAAAGGCCGTTAACTAATAACTTTTTTGCTTTCCTAACTTATAACCGAATATGAAAAATTATTTTATGGTACAAAAATTATAGGTTACAATTATTAAAGTTAAAAATTTAAATTATTTTTTGCAAAATTAAAATTTAACAACCCTATAAGATAACTGTTATTGTATTAAAAATTTTTGATGGCCGTTTTGTTTTATTTGTAGCAAACCCTTTAAAATACTCATCAGCAATGGCACTACATTTCCACTTATCTAACATTTTAATTACCTACCCGAAGGGTAATTGCTACTCTCCCTTAAGCAGCGACCCGTAAAAGTTTTAAGTGTCTTGTTACACAAATTATCTAAAAACTTTATAAGCAATAGTTATTCTTAAGTGAATTTAAAAATCTTAGTGTTTCCGGTTACATGTTTTTTAGCTTTTGTTAACTTATTTTTAATGGCGAAACAGCTAATTATTGGCACTTAAGCATTAAAAAAACACTATATAGTATATGCCTAGATAAACATTACAAGAAAAAATAAAATTCAATTTATCTCTAGATCGAAAACCATCGTTAATATTTTATGAAAGAGAAAATACTACTTAGGGCTAGAAATAATAAAGCAAATTAATTATTTATAATTAATATATTTTGCATTGCATAAAAAACAATCTTAAAAATTATTTATTAAATATAGCTGTATGAACTGAAATATAAAGAATGCAAAATTTAAAAGATTTTTAAATCAACATATACAGGGTGATTCATGAGGAAATGTCAATACTTCAGGTACGTGGTCAGGGTCCAAAAATAAACATAAAAGCCTATACAGTGCTTTCATTTCAAAACGAACCACCCTAAATATCTTTAAAAAAAAACACTCACCAAAAAAACAATGAAACACGTCAATTTAGATATACGGGGGAAGTTTAATTTCGTATTTGATAAAAATTTTTTCGGTCACCCTAACCCCCCAGTTAACCTCACTTTGATATGTCAAATGGCAACCCCCATAGTGTGACACATCATTGTAAGCGGCATGAAATTTGCTATCCAACAGTACTAAAAAACTTTAAATCGATGGAGGGAGAAGCGACTTAGAAGTAAAAATTGTGTTAATTGTTTATCGTGTTCAAATAATTTATTTTATCAAATGCTCAAAATGTGGGCCCTTATTGGCGAGACAACTTGTTTTGAAATTCCTCGCAGACTATTTTAGTGTGCATTCATTCCAATTATTATTTTTTGTGTTACCTGCTAACAAAACACTGCAATAGCACAAGTTTTAAGACGTTTGGAACCAGTTAAATATTACTGTTAGGATTGTCATTTTAACATCGTTGTTTAAAATTAAGAATCTTGATTTTAAAATGGTGTATACTCTAGCAGAGAGAATAGAAATAATTTTCCAACTTTTGGAATAAGACAACGTCGGGATCTATTGGAACTGTCTTAGTACCTCAACCTGGCGTGCTTCGTCCAAAACCCTTTCATTAGTAACTTTTATTGTTGCATAAGATAGTTTCTTCAAACTTAGACCAACCATTAATATTTTGCCCCACGTTTTTTTTTATGTTCTTAATACTCTGGCGGTTCTACCCGCGGCATCGATCTTCAGCCCCATATAGGAAAATTATTTCTATTCTCTCTGCTAGGTATACACCATTTTAAAATCAAGATTCTTAATTTTAAATAAGATTCAAAATGACAATCCTAACAGTAATATTTAACTGGTTCCTAAAACGTCTTAAAAACTTTGCTTTGGTATTTTGTGTAGCAGGTAACACAAAAAATAATAATTGGAATGAATCACTAAAATAGTCGCGAGAATTTCAAATTGAGCATTTGATAAAATAAATTATTTGAACACGATAACTATTAACACACATTTTTACTTCTAAGTCGCTTCTACGTCCATCGATTTAAAGTTTCTTAGTACTGTTGGATAGCAAATTTCATGCCGCTTACAATGATGTGTCACACTATGGGGGTTGCCTTTGACAACTTCAAGTGAGTTAACTTTGGGGGTTAGGAGGTGACCATAAAATTTTATCAAATACGAAATTAAACTTCCCCCTGTATATCTAAATCGACGTGTTTCTTTGTTTTTTTGGTGAGTGTTTCTTTTAAAGATATTTAGGGTGATTCGTTTTGAAATGAAAGCACTGTATAAATATGGGTCCGCAAGGCCTTCGTTTTCGAAATACAGGGTGTTAAAATTTTTATGTACTTTTTCTATTTTTTAAATAAAATGTATGAATGTCAATATTAAAGTAAAAATTGGTATCCGGGTATTTCTTGGTAAGGCGGATTTAAATCTAATCTTACTACGGCTCTTATTTGTAGGGGACGCCACCTACACCACTTTTTATTATTTTGAACAATCACAACTTTTTGGTCCGACCCTGTATTACATTTTTAAGAAAAGTAAATAATTATATTGTCATTTCCTCAAAAAGGAACGGGGAAAAAAATTTTAAAAAATTTTAGATATTTTGGTTTAAAAAAAAATTTAAGTTGATTTTTTATAGAAAATATTTAAAAAAAAAACGAAATGTATAATTAAGCAATATGTATTTAAATTTTTAATAAAAAGTATTTTCTTAAAATGTTAAAAAAAATAAGATAAGCTCTTTTGGTGAACACCCTGTATATCGGGGAAAAAAAAGGTTCCCCCATTTTATAGACTTTTATGTTTTTTTTTATAAGTACTCCCAAAGTATTGACATTTTCTCATGAATCACCCTGTATATGGTGCTATTATTTTTAGGTCCAAAAAATATTTAAATAACTAAAACTACCTAGTTTAGCTACTTTGTTATAAAACTAATCAAAATAAAACCCTTTACACTTTGTTTCTTAAAAGTGTGTTTTTTTAATAATCTATACATCAAAATTTATCAAAATAATAAAAACTGATTTTTGTGTTTGTTAAAATCTGTATTATATTTTGTTTTTTTAGGCAATACATTTATTCAAGCAAATATTTACCTCTATCTATGAGAACACACAAATTTTGTAACTATGGTGGTTTAATAGATTTTTAATTTAAATGTTATTTTAAAGGGAATCATGTAAAAAATAGAAAACTGTAAAAAAGAGACTTCTTTGATTAAGAAGAAATTCCTTAGTTATTTATGATGTTTAAGGATACAGCTCCTAACTACTTATTATGTCGTTTAAAGGGCGGGTTTAAAAATAAAATTTTTTTAGGGCAATTTCCGCTATTAAAATTTTTCCCGCAATTTGGAATAATATCTAACCCCTTTTAGGAGGGGTTTCTTGATGGAAAAATTGGTTTTTTATTAAAAAGTTTTTAAAAAACTATTTTGGCATTATTAAATTTGTTTCCTTAAGTTTTGCCAATTAGTCTAAATAAACTGCTCAACAAAAAGATCGTACCATTTAAATTTTAGGCCCATTTTCAAACTGCTGTAACTTTTTTAAAAATTAACTTTTTTGAATATCAAAAAGAAATTTAAAACCCGTTTCTTCTACTTTTAAACTGTATTGCATTTGTTTTTTAAAATAAA
>JAHBCN010008227.1:0-39645 GCA_019359885.1 Listronotus oregonensis
TAACTTCCAAAGACCTTACTTTTAAAATTTTAAATTTTTAAAAAAATGTATTAAACCATTAGTAGTAAGTTGACAAGAAAACCCCGTTTCTTTTTTCGAGGATAGGCTGGTTAAACACGGTTAGAATGGTGGAAGAACTGCTATCAACCAGTAGTTAAAAACGGTAAGTCGCGAAAATATCCATAATAAACGGGGGTTAGTATATTTATTTATAGATAGATAGATCCTATTGTCACGAATATAGTTACTACTAAATTTTACAACCCCTGCAACCAATTTTTACACATACATTTTAGTTAGAAAACCATGTATACAAACTTTCTTTTAAATTTACTTTTTAACTTTCATTGCATTCCTCAATCTCTTCAATCAACATGTCTAGCAATCGGTGTACTGCCACGTTACTATTTAATTTAGTTATTATCTTAAGTTGTTTTCTTGATGAAAATTATGTTTCTACTACAGAACCAACTGTCCCGGGGGTTATGAAAATCTTCCAGCTGTCGCCATGGATTATAAAGTGCATATAGATCCTGGAAAGGAAGATTTTACTTTAATATGTTAATCCAGGAGCTTTTTTTTATGTTAGTTTTCCAGGTAACAAATTTCTATAAAAAGGAATACCTTTTTGGGAAAATTAAATTCTATTTTATTTCCCCTACCAATAAAATATGTTTGGCTAGTGGACAGCCTAAAATATCTAAAAACTTTTAAGTTAAGAAATAAATTACAGGGTTCTTTAAGGGTTTTTTAAAAGATACAGTAATGAAAAACCCCCATTTTTTTGGAATAAAAAGATCTCTTACAATTACCACTAAAATTATACGGGAAAATTTCCCAATTTTTTTTCCTTATGGTTTTTTTTTTTTTATGTTTATCAATGTCTCATAATATTTAAATAAAAGAATAAAAATTTGTATACCCTTTTTTAATTCTTTTTTTTTTAAAGATGCCCGAAGCCAACTAAAAATTTCTGTATAACTGCAACCAAATTAAAATAAACTAAAATAAGAAAAAACTGAGGTAAAAACAAATAACCAAACACCCCCTATTAGTCAGCTGAATTGATAAACGTGGGTATCCCACCTCTATTTTTAAGGACAAGTTTTTTTAAAGCATAGGTATCATCCTTTTATTTTTTTTAAAAAAAAAAAATGACCCCCCCGGGCTAAAACAAGAGTGTAGGGGGGTATCCCATCTTTGACACTTTTATAGGGTAGGTATCACTGTATCTTTTAGTGCTATTCAAAAAGTAATATGGCCCCTATGTGCTTTTTTTGGTTAAACTCGAGGTCAAACTAAACATGGTAAAACCCAAGTTTGAAAATTTTCACTCACTTAGGAAATCCCAAAGAGAATATAAAAAAATTGTTAATTTGGAATGACTCTAAATTTTTTTTTTTTAAAAAAGGATACAAAAATGTTTCATTATAATGATTGTTAAATATTCTGCCATAATTAGAATAAGTATATGAGGTAAAATAAAAATGTTATAGGATCTAACCTTATTTTTGTATATTTTAACCCAAAAAAGATAGCATATTAAATTTTTTTTTTAAAAAATATAACACACCATGGACAATATTGGTTTTCTAGGCAATTTAATTAAAACTTATTACTTGAAACCTGAGTAGGCAATGAAAAAAAAGCTAATATTCTAGAAACAAAACTATGTTGATATTCTGGGTTCTTATTAACTTTTTAATGTCAATGTCTTTTTTACATATTAATGGCTGAAAATGTTTTGTTGTTTTTTTTAATATCTGCTTATAATAATAAAACACAAATTGTAAATTTTACAGACTGAAATACCTCTATGAGGGCCCTTTTTTGGGTGATACCAATAAGTACTTATAAATAAAAATAAATTAATAAATTTGTGAAATTGACATATTCCTTTGAAAACTTTGATATAATATCAGTTTATTTTAAAAAATAAAAAAAAAAAAGGCGCAAAATCTATATCTTGTTTGCTATCTGGAAGGACGACTACAATTTAAAGACATATTTGGACGACTGTAACATAATTTAAAAACATACAACTCTTTACAAAGCTGAAATAAAAACTAATAATAAAGAAAACAAAGTAAATGAAGCAATAAGCATGTAAATTTGAGGCCCATTTTTTTGTAGCTCCACTTTTATTGACATAAAAAATTCTTTAGACTCATTAAGCAATTTTTTTGTGTATTAAATGAACTGATCCATCAGACTCGGTTATAAAAAGATCATGGTGCATCCAGGAAAAAAAAAACCAAATACTAAAAAAAGACCAAATGCATAGTGTATTTGCTTTTAATGGATTGATTCTTTTAACGTTTTTAATTTGAGATTTTCAGGGGGGGAAGACTGAAAAGGGGTTAAAAAGGGAAAACTCGTCTTGGTAATTTTCCTTCAGTCTTGTCGTCCTAAGCACACACCCCAATTTAATTTCTTAAAATCATTTGAAATTTTAGGACCAAAAAACTACCCTTTCCCCAGAAAAAAAACTGAAAATGGAATTTTAAAATCTAAGGGCGCAAAAAATCATCACGTCCAGTAAATATTTTTCCCCATGTTAATATTTCCCAATATTTGCACCTTTGGTAATAATGTGAGAAGGTTTTAAATTTTGTCACTGGTTTTTTTATAAAACTAACGGGATCGTTTTTTACTGGGGAAATTTTTTGGTCAGATGATTATCGAATACCCCAATTTTATATTTTTACCAACCTAATGAAAGACATTGGCACCCCACAAATCCCCATTGTTTGACTTTAAATTTTAAAAAAGGGTTTAAATTTTAGGTAAATGTAAGTTATTTTTTTAATAAAGTGGTGTATTGAAAAAAAAATTTTTAAAAGCAGATAGATATCTGGCCATACTCCAATCAAACCTTTTCAATATCTTTGATAATGTTTCTTTAAATAAATTAATAGGGTTTTCTTTCAACAAGATGTTGGCTGTACCCTTTAACCCCCTTCGAATAAAGGGTATTTAAATACTGACTTTAGAAACCGGGTTTGGGTTTAAAGGGCACATGGACTCCTAAGGTACCACGATCTCCCATCTAACACCTTCAGATTTTCTTCTTTTGAGCAGGGTTGGCAAGTTTCCCCCCGGGTTTTTTAAAAATACTGGTTTTTCCAGGTTAAAACCGAACAGGTCAAAATCAGTTTTGACCATTTTTGTGGTAAAAAAAAGGGGGGGGAAAATTAAAAAAATGCACATACTTTTAGTTGTAAACAAAATTTGATTTAGTCTTTAAATATTTAATTTAAAAAAAACAAAAACAGCAACTTAAAATCAGAAAAAAAAGTGCAAAATTAAAAGGTATATGACACATAATCTATACCTGAAAAAGTGTTTTTTTTAACCCTGCTTTTGGGGGTGTTGAAAAAAAAAAATGTATAAAAAAGTCATCTTAACTGAACAACAACCTGATTAAAGAATTCATTGGGGGGTTTTACAAAAATTAAAAAACCCCCACACACCCGGGCTAAAATAAAAAGGGGGTTGGGGGAAGGGGGGGGTCCCAAAGAAAGGGAAAATTTATGCTCTAATAGAGAAAAAACATGTTGCCAAGGCTAGTAAGATACTCAATCTTAATCCATTCCCAGATGCTGATGGTATTCTTCGTGTTGGGAAAAGGGTGCAGAAAAACGCATCTGTCATTTAACTTCAAACACCCTGCGATTTTGCATTCTCCCCCGTCACCATAACAAATTGGGATTATTAATGCTCATTGGAAAACTCTACAAGGCGGAAACCAGCTAACATTAGCATACATTCGGCAAATGTACTGGATCGTCAATAGGAAAAAGAACAGTCAAAATAACATTGGAAATTGCATAAAGTGAAATTCGATTCAAGGCCCAGACAGCCGAGCAATTAATGGGACGTGAAGGGGTTCGTGAATATTACCTTTTCGATAGATGGAAAAGGAATTAATTGGTCTTTTTCAAAATTGTTTTGACTTAGTTACTTTAGGTATAGGAATAACTGTCGATATCTTAAGTAAATCTGGCTTTGGGACCCGTCTCAAGGAAAAGTTAACTATATGCAAAAAGGGGCTTTTAAATTTTTAAATAAAAAGTATTTCTAAAAAAAATTTACGCCCAAATATCACCCGGGGCCCTAGACTTGTTTGAATATCAAAAATAACACGCTTGAGGGGGAATAATCAAAAAATTTTTTAAAGCCCAAATTGGGCAATCAATGGGGGCGAAGTGTGGAATATCAGGAAAAATAATGTTATTTTTGTCCACCTTTTGAAACGATATTTTTTAATGCTGTCTAAAAAAAAGAATTAAGAGCATTAGGTACCTCATCCGTTTTGCCTGAATTTGATCTTATTTCTATCTCCGTTAAAATCGTTCTATTCTTGCCGGGCAGGCAATGGGGCTATTGTTATAAATAGCCCCATTGAAAAAAAATTTTTTTCTTCACGAATAACGCAACAATTTTTCTATTTTGTTTAAAAGGGTTTCAAAATTTTCGATTGTTTTATTAGATTTATAAATTCTGAAACCCTTTTTCCCTATTCGTGTAGCGAACTCAACTCTATCATTCCACCACAGCGTTTGTTTTAGGTAAAATTTTAACCGGGCTTTTTGGGGCTACCTTTTTTAATCCCTTTTTATCTTTAAAAATAAATTGTTATTTTTTAATATTTATAATTATAATATTTTTAAACAACATCCTTTAAGTACCTATTTATTTTAAGATAAATAAATGGCGCCCTCTGGGTTTTTTAAAATTTTAGACTGCCTCTGCAACACCTCACCATTGGGCATTACTTCAACAATATTTTTGGTTGAAAATTTTTGGTGCCAGGAGAGCATTTGCAACAAAAAAATCACTATTTGTAAAAACTAAATCAATAGTTGATTCTCTCGTCCTTGAAGAACAGGTAACATCATATACCATATTCTTTAAACCTGTATCATGTATAAATGTTTTAAATTTGGGCATTATTTCCCTCTAAAAAAAGAATATTAAAATCGCCGGCCACCAATACTGTGAAATTTACCACATACATTCACCTCACACCAGTCTTGAAAAAAAAAGGAAAAAAACTCATTCTTGATTTAGGTGACCTATATAGTGACGCAATCATAATTTTTTTTGCGTTTAAAATAAACAAGACTGAAACCAACCAATTTCACCTTTTTGGGAAAACAGTACCTATTAGATTTTAAAATTTTTTTATCGTTTCTAATGTAAAAATAATGCACCCCCCATTTTGGCGACTGTCACTGTCAACTCTTTCTATATTATAACCGTCAAATTTTTATTTTTTATCGAGGATGTATTCGTCAAACAGGTTTTGGGGCAACAACCCGAGGTTTCCCATTAGTACAAATTGACATATTTCATCAAATGCGCTGTAAAAATCGTATTTGTTTGTTAAAATATATTGTGTAATGTCTTACCAGCTACAATTTAAAGCTTCGTTTCTAGGATATTAGTTTTTTTTTTATAGCCTACTGTGATTTAAAGTAATAAAGTTTAAATCCGTAAAAAAAAAACCAACTTTTTAGATTAAAATATAAAAGGGTTTCCCTTTAAAAAAAAAGTTTAATGATCTTTTTTCCCCGGACTGTATCTTTTTAAAAAGGGCCCCGGGAAAAGAGTTCGGAAAAAAAGGTTCCCAAAGGTGAAAATGCTTAAACTTTTTCTAGGGTGCGGGTGGGTTTTTTCCCTGTGGGGGGGCGGAAAACGTTTTCATCCAAACCCAAAAATTTTCATTTTTCACCCCAAGTCCCTTTGCAAAGTTTATTTAAAGGGCTCATTAAAATCTACCGGCAAACCAGTAACATTAGCATAAAATTCGGCAAATGTTGGGAAAGTTGGGAAAAAAACAGTCAAAACTAACTTGAAAATGCATAAAATGTATTCGATTTAAGACCCAGACAGCCGAGCAATTAATGGGACAACTTCCGACATTAACATTGGACCATTAAAAAATCAAGACGTAAAAAGGGCAGAGGCAATAAAAGTTACGAAGGCCCCCACATTGTTTTTGACAAAAGTTCATTCGGCTTTGGTCTCTCTTTCTTAAAAAAAAAAAAACTCAAAAAAATACCGGGTTTGTTCTTTTTATATTTTTTAAAAAAAGCGACACTTTTTTTCTGTATTATAACAATTGCGCAACGCGAAAAAAAATAGACTAGACAAAATTGTTTGGTGCACGCCGCAAAAGCGGGGGCTGCGGCGGCGGGGGCAGTCCCCTTTTCCCCCCGCCCCTCGCAGGGGGACGGGGGAACGGTGGCGTAGCTACCCCCCCCTGGCCCCCGCAGGGGCCCGGGGCCCATAAACCCAAGGGGCCTGGGGGCCCCGGCCGTCGTATTTGCCCCTGCAAAATCCCAGGCGTAAAATTATATTCGTTAAAAATGTTTGTCTTATAGTTTAAAAAAAAATAAGTAATTTAGTAATTTTTAAATTTTATCTTATACAAAATATATAAAATTTTTACTTAAATATAATAAAACTGTAACATTAATTAACAGAAAAAGATTTTTTTAAAAACAAAACACACCTTTAAATTTTAAAAGCGATTAATCAATTTGATGATATGAAAGCTGGGAATAAAAACTTTTAATAGTTTTAATTTTTTTTTTATTTGTTAGATCTCTAGTTTACTATATCTGTTGTTAAAGTTAGTTTTTTGTGTTTTGTAAATTAATATGTTTCTATTTTCTATTTGTCTTTTCGTATTAGAGTTTGTATTTTTAAAACATGTTTTTATATACAAAAAGATTTTTTTTTCTGTTATTTAAATTTTTTTTGTTATTTTGCATATTTTGCTTTTTTGGGGGCCCTTGCTCCAAAGTTGCGGGGGCCCAAAATTTTTTAAAAGTTACGTCACTGCTAAGCAACTATCGTTTTCTACAATCAGCGCGGTGCATGAAATTTTTTTCTGTTGGAGAAGTAAGATGGATTTTGAATGGGGGGTCGGACCCCAAAACCCCCCATATACGTCCGTGATTTTTTCCCCCTGATCCCGTATACTTATTCTGAAAACGAAAAGATTATTTAACAATCATTATAAAGAAATCTTTGTATAAAACTTTTTTTCTGTATCGTCAACTAATTATGAAATTAGTATATTAGTTTTTTAATAGCACAAACAATTACGAGGATACCCCAAAAAAGTGTCGAAAATGGGACACCCTGTTTTCCCATTGTTATATTTAAAATTTTTTAATTAAAATATTTGTAATACTATTTTTTTAGCACCTAATGTAGAACTGTTTGAAAAAACCTTTTTAAGAAGTAACATTGAAAATTATTTAAATTTAAAAAAATTACCTAAAACAAATTCTTCCATTAAGCATTAAAAAAGATTGTCTAGATGGTATGCGTCTATTGGGGAATTGGGCCCCCAAAGCCTTCTCCCAAAAAGACAATTTTTTCCCCCCCGTCCAGTATATAAATCATATCAATTAATTCATTTTTGGGAAAAAATCCACAACTGTTTAATTTTTATATGTCACTCACGACAATAAATTAAACTATTTTTTTGCCTAATTGATATGTCAAAAATTTTTAAAAATCTACATTTTTTTTTTCATAGCCAACTTTTTTATATCGTTAGTGCAATAAGCGTAAAAAAATTTTAAAAAAAGTTTGTATTAAATAGCCCTATTTCACTTTCAGAAACAATGGCGGTACTGTCAGTTTTATAAAGTAAAACCTAATATCTTTTTAAAAAAAAAAAGAATTAAAAAAATACTAGGTTTAATTAAGTATATGACATTAGGTAAAGTTTTACTTTACGGACACCAAAAACCATTTTATAAAATTTTGCATACCGGGGTTTTTTTGGGGGGCCTGATCACGAATCTAAAATTTGGTTTTTTTGGCCCAAACCCTTTTCTTTTTTAGTTATGAGGCCTCCAAGTCAAGGTTCGCAAAAATATATCAGCTGATATATATCATGATATATATCGTGATATATATCATGAAAATATCCGATATATATCATGATATTTTCACCTCAATAAATAATATCAAAAATCTTGGTTTTATCAAAGATGAAAAATTATTAATTTTCAACAAACCGCCAACTCCGCACGCTTCCCGGTGTATTAAGAAAAAAGGAATCAATTGACAATGATATTTATAGAATTGTCAACGATATAAACTTAGACAATGCAAAAGATTTCTTGCCCAAAAATGAAACCTATTGCAGTTGCTTTTGGGTGAATGCAACGAGACGGTTCTACAATAGGAGTGGGTGTTGAAATATGGAGATAGTTAGGCGGGGATTTGGGAAAAGCCTGCAAATGTTTTAAAACAGTTTAAAAAACGAAAGGAAATAGGTTTGACACCCGCCCTTATTTAGCCAACTTATTGGATTATAGATTTCGGGAACTGCATTTTAAAAAATGTGGAGAAGCAGTTAACATTTTAATATTTACACAAGATCAATCCTGAATTTATTCCTATAGCAATGGCTTTAAGCACCGAGTCGAAGTCTTTTTTTTCTTATATGTTTGGACGAATCCCGGAAAAAAACGCACAGGAAAAAAGCGCACAGGAAATATGCTCACGGAAAAAAAAGCGCACAGGTATATAAGCGCACATGAAATAACCGCACACAGAAAAATACGCACATCGAAAAAAGCGCACTTGGGGAAAAAAACCCCACGTAGATTAATGCGCACATGGACAAAAAAGCGCCGGATCTGAAATAACTGGAATAGTCTAACCCGTCGCCTACACGGGGTGTATACAGTGTCCGCGGAAAAGTTTGCACCATATGGTAATTTCTTTTTAATTTGTTTTCTTGAAAATCGGTATTTTGTTTAAAAAAACAATATGTAGAAATTAAACAAATTAAAAAAATAGACTTATACAGCTGGGCATGTTTTATTACATTATAAAAAATAACTAAATAATGTTTTTAACAGTAAGCTATTGTAAATTTTTATTCTTCTCAAATAAGACAGTTTGTCCTGGGCCCTTTATATTTTTCTACAGAGCTAGCAACAAACCTAAAATTCTCTGTATTTTCTTTTGGAAGGCTCCACTCTATTAGTTTTTGAGTTTACTAAGTCAGTTTTTTGGCATGCTAAAAACCCCACGCAGTCCGTCAAAAAAACATCCAAAGCTCGGATGACTGTAATGAAACAGCGAGTTTTAAAGGGATTGTGAAACCCTTCGCAACAATTAGTAGTTCTTGGGGATTCGTCGGGGCGGGATCGTAATGGTTCCATGTTCTTGGGGGAAATTGGGGCATCTTCCAGCAGCACCTTCTATATATGTGGAGAAAAAAAATGTTTTAAAGGGCATCGTTAAATTTTTTTTCATCAGGAAAAGTTTCTGCTAACATGTTAAAAATGGGTTTTTACGTCTTCTAACTGGTTGGCTCTTGTAGATGTCTGCATTCATCGTTTTCAATAAAGAATGGCACTTTGTGGATCGATTCATGCGGCACCTGAAAGTATCTATTCCATTTGTTGAGCAAAAACGAAATATTCAAACCCCTTATAACTTAGAATTGGTTTGCTTTTCTGATTTGAAAACTCCATTTCGTTTATTAAAAAAAAAATTGACTTGTCTTGTTTGAAATTTAAAGTGAAGTAAAGGAAACTAAAGTGGTGGCCTATATAGCCCAACAATGACAATAAAAAAAAGAAATAATATCTAGTTTATCATTAAATAATTTTATAATAAATAATAGTTACCTAAAAAAGGCAATTGGACCAAAATGGCCGTAATAAAAGGATTAATGACTCTAATCTGACCCAATTTCCTAAAAATGGTAATTTTTGCACAACAATGATATTAAGGTTTAAAGGACAAATTTTTTTTTTAAAATAATATTTAAATTTCCCATAATTGGCATTTAGGCTCAACAATAATAGTAATGAATGTGATGCCATCCGATAGCTCACTAAACCATTTTCTTTTACCTAACAATTATATAAATTTATTTATTTTGATATCTCATAATGCCTTTTCTTCTTTGCATATATCGGTTTTGTGTGTGCGCATTTTCAATGTGCGCATTAATCTACGTGCGGTTTTTTCCAAGTGCGCTTTTTTTGATGTGCGTATTTTTCCATGTGCGGTTATTTCATGTGCGCTTATATATCTGTGCGCTTTTTTCGTGCGGATATTTCCTGTGCGCTTTTTTCTTTTGCGCTTATTTCCGGTCACCGTTTGGACAGAGCTTTAAAACGACTCCTATAATGACGTGGTGGAAGTCCATTAGATTAGTTCAGCCAGAAAAGTACTTTAATTGGTCTGAATTAAAAACTGTTTTCCTAGATATGTGCAGTTCACAGCAAACTTGGGAATAAACTAGGAAATGAAAAAGCTGCCAAGCTTGCATTTTTGTTTAGGCACTTTAATCAAAATACTGCAACCAAATGTGTCAATTTGGACTTCGTCTGGGAAACAGAAACAATAGGAGGATCTGATACGGTCCTTAGTATTCCTTCTTCCACCATTTCATTAGCCTCAGATTCTGCCACTTGCACACTTGCTACATACGAGTATTTAATGTAATCTGGGTAGTCTTAGAAAAAATATGTGTTTTTTTAAGTTTTGATATTTTAGTTCTTTCACATAATATATTCATGCGAATTATCGTTTTAGTTCGTTAAGAAAGTACCTTTATTTTTTTAATTTGTTGTTTTGAGTTTGTGCGATTTTATGATTTATTTTTTTAAAATAAACTTTGAAACGTTGTAATATTTCTGTTTTTATGTTTTATTACTGTTTTAAACACATTATTTTAAAAGCAGATGTGTTATTATTTAAAAGTCCGAAAAAAATCACAAACATTGATATATATCAACTTTTTGGATATATATCCGATATATATCGTTAATATCGGATATTTTGATATTTTCAATAAATATCATGATACTTACGAACCCTGCTCCAAGTCAACTAACCTCAAAAATTTTGATGAAACTGATTACCAACAAATGAGAACATACACTGATTAGGCACTTATATATTAAACAAATACACTAAAATGTACAATAATTTATTGTCTATTTTAAGTAAAAATTATCTCAAATTAATCCACTTTTCTGTACGTTGTAAGATGTATGATGTATAATTGGTTGCCTGATTCATAATTAAGCTGTAAAGATTTAAAAAACTGGATTTATTTGAGGTGTTTTACTAAAAATAAGCAATACATTTTTGTAAATTTTAGTGTATTCGTTTAATATAGGTATAAGTACCCAATCAGTGTATGTTCCATTTTGATGGTAATCACGTAATCAGTTTCAAGAAGGAGGAATTTTGGAAAAATGTCTATTTTGAGGTTAGTCCACTTGGAGGCCTAATAACTCAAAAACTACAGGTTGCCGGAAAAACTGATTTTAGATTCGTGATCAGCGCTCCAAAAAAACCCCGTATGCAAACGTTCATGAAAAACTGCGTGGTGTCCTTATGACACTTATGACACTTTCTCAACACACGTTATAAACTATACAGGATGGCTCAGTTTGCCGAATCTGTCTGCCAAGGTCAAACTCGTTGTGACGTCACCACCGATGCTGGCAAGTGCTGGGACATCGACACAAACCATCGATGTTTGTGACATCTAACATCGAGGAACGTCGCACAGCATTATTCAGCATCGGTGGTGACGTCACAGCCGCTTCCCGCTACCCCTTAATTTTTCAACGTAAGTTAAATGGAACTGAGCCATCCTGTGTTGTTTATAGTCGTTGGGAGTCACGTGCGTCCGATTTCCGACGAACCGATCATTCGAAAGTATTTTAATTGGTTGCAGAACATTTTGGCGCCAATTTTCACCCGAATATTAACATTTTATCCAGGAACGGATTTAACTTTTTGCCGCCCATAGGATAATATATTTTTGCCGCCCTAATATGTCAATAGTTTTGGGGTATCAAAACGAAAAAATTAACATTAAAAGAATGTATGTAATTAAATAACAATTCTTTAAAACAAACAAATTTTATAATATAAAAATAAAATATAAATTAAAATGGTAAAAACAAATAAGTCCTTTTTAAAACTATGTATTATTTAATTATAGGCAAAACCCTATACTAACATTTTTCTTCAAACCTTTTTTTCTGCAAAATCATTAATCATATCATTAAATTTTACGATTACATTTTTTAAAAATTATTCGTAAATTTGCCGCCCTAGGCTTCAGCCTACTCACTACTCAGCCTTTGCGTAAATCCACCCCTGATTTTATCCGATGTCGGATGGATTTAAATTAATTTTAAATGCCGTACTATGTTGGACATATTCTTTTTTCAGCACCAAAGAAATTAATGTTTCCAAATAAATGTTCTTCTTTCATCATTATTATCGCTGCAAATTTTATTAGTGTTTCTAAAAAAAGCAAGTCAATCAAAAAAGATACAACAATTTTGGGTATGAGATATTTTTAAGAATCGAAAATGCAAGAGGTGTATTATAATTCATTGCAAGAAATGCGACTAAATAATCCAGACAAATATTTTAATTATCTTAGAATGTCGATGGAAACTTTTAATCAGTTATTAAAAATAATGACTTGCTCTTACATTAAAGTATGCATGAAAGAAATAAATAATAAATAAGAAGGTATCTTAAGACATAAAGAGACGTGAGGACTGTCTATTAATTTGTATTTATTTATTAACAGATAAAAATATTAATAAAACTCAATGGAGTTTATTTTTTTTGCAAAATTCCGATAATCCCGGTTTTTATGAAATTAATACCCATATTTTTAAGTCCTTCATTTGGTTCGGTACCCCGATATATATTTTTTTAATTTCGGGCCACCGGTTTGTAACTTACTAATACTAATCAAGTTAAATAAATAGTTTTTTTAGTCTAAACGACATTAAGGCTGGGTATGTGCATTTGGCGTCAATAGTTATTTGAACATGTTCATTACTTTGTTTTAATTCGTTTAAATAATAAGTATCACCGTTGCTTGCAGTAAAAAAAAGTATCTTAGAAAAAATAAATTTTATTCTTAGTCATAACGAGCATATATACTAAAATAAATAAAAATAAAAAGTAAGTTATTTTAGGCATAAAACTGTCGTTTATGAAGTTTAAAGCATTTTTACGGTACCCCAATCAATGTGTGTCGTTAATCGTGAATTTAGCCATACATTTTTGTTACGACTTTTGTTTATTTGCTACATATACGTAAATTTCTGCTTACAAATTGTATTTTTATTAGGTTGTTCGAGGAGGAGATGGTATGGCTGGATTTGCAGTAAGAAATCCAAAGGGAGAAATAGTGCACCCATATCAATGGAAACCAAATAGTGAATATCAAGATCAATCTACAATGGGAGGCTATTACTCAGCTTGCATAGATAATCAATTTTCCAGATTTGCAGGAAAATTAGTAAATATTTATATAACTGTTGTTCGATATGATTTATGGGAAAAGTATACCAAAGAAGTTGAAGAACTAAATGTTAACATGGAGAACTTTACAGTAAGTAATTTAGCAGTAATATATTATTTTTTGTTAGGTTAGGTTAGCTATTTAACTGGAAATTATAGTACAGTATGTTAGTGTTACAGTTGTTACAGAACTGTGCTTCATATACAAAAAATATAACATATAGTTAATATTCTAAAAATGTGTATAAAATATATTTCATAAGCTATTTACGAGGGCTACAACAGGCTTATTTTGTCACATTTATTTTGTCTTTCCAATTCATTTTCTAAAATACTTAGTCCGGTAACACTAACTGTGACAAATACTTAAATCTGTATCCTTTTTCATTAAGTATGTTTAAACCTAACGTTAACGTGACTTACCCTAAAGGCGTAAGCTCTTGGTGTTGTAACGCAAATTAAAACCTAAGTAATATCAGTTTAATTGCTGCAGTGCTATAGGAAACCCATTAAGTACCATTTACCAGAAACATTTTGTCCCATGAAAGCAAGCCCGGCAAATTAAGTTCACCTTAAACTTCTTGTGTATTAAAATAACTAATTTTAAAAGATATGATGGGATTATAGTCTTTTTTCAAATAAACAACCATAATGTTATTTTCAGACATCCATAACAGGAGTAGAACGAAATATTAATGAAATGTTGCAATTCCAACACCACACTAGAGGCAGAGAAGCATGGGATCTAAGTCTGTTGGAAGGTAACAACTCTTACGTCGTACGCTGGTCTATAGTTCAAATAGTTGTAATAGCTGCTACAACTGTTGTACAAGTTTATTTTGTAAGGAAACTATTTGATACTAAGACTGGTAGTGGATATAGTAAATCGCGTATTTAAATCTCTGTTTTTCTAACTGGTAAAAAAACTGCAAACATGAATAAAAACTGTAAATTTTAGGAAACTTTAAAATTCAAAAGACATGCGCAAGATATAGGTCTTAAATTAAGTTTTAAATTTCCTATTAAATATTAAGAGATGTATCCCATATTACCCATTAAGACAGTTTGGTTTAAAGAACGTAGTGATCCACATCGGTTCTTTAAACTGCCTTGTCTGACAATTTGAAATGAAAAATGGTTTGTTTCTCCGCTTTTTTGAGTAATCTTAAACTGCCTATGGTATCCTATTTATCAGTGAAAAGTGAAATATAGATATTTCACCCAAGTCACACTATTTCTGTACCTTTTTATAATCTATTTTCTTCTCTAAAATTTTTTATATAAAAACATTACTATTTATAAAAAGGCTCTTTCATCTTGCTTATTTCAAAATGAAAAATCCATAGGTGAACCAAATAATTTTTATTGAGTTGGTAAAATAACTTAATATTTTAGGTTAGTCAATGTCTTGCTGTTTCAGTTAGTTATAATAATAATAATACATTTATTGCTGTTCACATGTAGACATAGAACCAATTTCTCTGTTTATTTAACAAATGACCACATAATAGCAGATTTTCAGATGTATCCAGGCTCTAATCCGGTTGTGAGCATATAACATAAGCTAATTTTAAATTATTAATTATTGCACATAGAAATATAAAAATCGAAATTAAATAATATTTTAAAAAGATACAAAAAATTAAAAAAAAAACTAATAAGTCTGTTTAGTATTTCTGACTTATTATTATTAATTATTGCAAAAAAAACTAAAAATCGGAAATAAATGACATTTTAGAAAGATAGGAAAATTAAAAAAAACACAGACTAGAGAAAGATTTCTAAAATAAAATTAATACGACTCCCACTTTAAATAAAATAAGTGCATATGTTATTTTTGTAGACAAAAATCAGTGTTAAATGGTTTAAAAGATAAAGATAAAAAAACTGCAATGGATTAGGTTTGTTAATGAGAAGTTAAGGGTGCAAGCAAAATGGTATAATTGAGCTAAATTATAGAAGGGTACCATTTATTTTTTAAAATGATAGTGGGCTTATATTAAAAAAAAAAAAGATTTAAAGAAGTATATTATTATCGACGGGAAATAAACCACAATTATTTAAATAAAAATAAGTTGAACTATTAAGATTGTCGTTAGGTATGACGTTCCGGCAATAGTTAGCTCTTTTTGAAACTATTATGGTTACCTATTTCAAAAAGAGTTAAAACATTTATAATAATTTTCTAACATTTAATGAATTAACTTTCTGTGTTAAAAAACGAAAAGGTTTTATCGGTTTTATTTTACACAATAAATAAGCAAAATATCTGGTTAAATATGTAAAAACAACAACCTGACAAGACAAGACACAGGTTAAAAAAATCACTTACCTGCGAATCATAGTGGCAAAACTCACCGTTTAAAAAATCTGTACATTATTAGCAATTTCTTCCATTATTTAAATGCGGAAGCAAGGATGTTGTTATTGGGGGGTTTGGTTTTTGATAATTTGGCAAAGAATAGTGTTGCAGTTGGGTTACAACTTAATTTATTAAATATCTTTAAAATGATATAACATTCTATAAATTATTTTTTTACAGAATATTAAAATGAAACATTTTCCACGTTACCTTTTGGTAAATGATAATAGATACCCTAAAATATTTTTTTCGCTTACATTATGCTAAGTATGTTTCTAATTGATTTATGTGATAATGTAACATTATAAATTATTATTTTTTCCTTGTTTTATTTTTATTTGAACTTTATAGCTACAGTATAATATTTCAGTTCTAGTTCAATAGTTTGATTAAAGGTCTGTTACCAAGCACAAATACATTCTTTTCGCAGATTGTAATGGATATTTATATAAAATAACCATACAATGTGAAATCGACAGAAATAATCGTTTTTCTTTACCGATAAGATAAATTTTCTTTAACGACCATATGTCTACTTTATTAGTTACTGTCTACATTATCCAGTTTGGGTACCTGATGTAAACTGTCTTTAAATTTTCAAGTTGACTGACAAAGCCTATAGGCCTTTTAAGGGTATGCTCAGCGCAAGCGCGTCCGCCATGTAAAAAAGGCGGCAATATGAAAGTTTCGGGCACTTCTTATAAATATGGCTGGGCAACAAGCATTATCACCTCTAATATCAATGCAATTAAATGAAAAATTCATTGATGGTGCTTTATTAATTCATCCTACTGTAGAAGCCCACAATTGTGTTCACTTACGATTATGGTCGTCCTGAAAGAGAAAATAAAGCCGAACTAGTTAAGGGGTTAGGATAATTAATTAGATGTCACATAGAACTGTATTCTACTTGTCATGGTAATAAGTAAAAGTACTTACAAAAAATAAAAAAATTTCTATTTCTATTTTTGATATTTTTTAGTGTTTTTTTTAAACATATGCACTGCCTATACATTGTTAAATAAAGTGCCCGAAAACGTGGCGAAAGTTCGGGCATGGGCACAAAAAATTTTCTATAAAACTATTACAAGGCCTGTTGGTTTATTGTTTCCTTGTTCTATCCATACATTTGATTTTCTATAGTAGTATTAATCTGTGATGAATTGATTTGTCGTGCATTTATTTGTTTAAAATTGGTTTTAAGTTTTATAAGATATAAAAATTTGTGTTTAATTTCTGTGTATATTTTTTTGTTGACAATTTTTATGATATTTTTATTTTTATATTAAAACGAGGTATTAAAGTGTTGTTTTTGTGTAAATTAGCATGTATCGTAATATATATATATATATATATATATATATATATATATATATATATATATATATATATATATATATATATATATATATATATATATCTGTGTGTAAAAGCACTGTCAGTTGGTATTTTTATGATCAAATATTGAAGAAACATGCCTTAAAGGCAACCTAATTGTAAAAAAATATTTAAATTATTTTCACTATGATCTCTACATATATTGGTCATTTTATGGAAAAATTAACACTTTATTAAGCCTTTTACATAGTTTATATATCCATAATGTATTAAATGTTGTTTAACTTGTTTTTGTACAAGTTAATAGCACTGTATTAGATAGGCGAATGTGGTAACTATTCATTTTAGATCTAAAGCCTATGCTTTTGAAATAATTTTCAGTTGTTTTATATTTTATTTGTAATAAAAAAGCTAAAATTTACTTAAACTAACCATAGTTTTATGCTACACGTTTCGTAGTTAGTTAATATATTTTAATGTCCTATAAATATTAGTGCCACATTTTTCGTCTTACAGTTGCTTTTAGCTAGTGCAATCCTAAAATGTAGACTTTTAATTTTTTTTTTAATAAAGACTGCTGCATTTGAATCCAACGCTGCAAAGCTTGAAGAAAAATTGACCTTGTGAATAAAAAGCATTTTTGTTTTATCGCAGTTATATTTCCACTCTAATAATTACATTTATTCGTTTTGTTTTGTATTTTAGCATTTAATTAAAGCCAGAGTAATTGTGGGATAAACGATTAAAAACATATTATAAGGAGGTAATAAAAATAATATTTATATTTTTGTAAAAAAAAACATGATTTATTTTGTATAGATAAATTTTTTTTATATACAATACAAATGTTACAAATATTTTAAAATAAAGGTTTACAAAATGTACATTATCACTATTTTTATTCCTTATGCAATGTAAACATTGTAAAATGCCACATATATCCCTAAAACTACTTCCATTTACTTTGACTTAAGGTAATTTTCTGAAAACGCTAATAACCTATATCGTTGTTTTAAATTTCTTGCTCTAACATGGAAATTTGCTATCTCAACTGTGTGATTTGCAGGGAACCATCCCGTCTGACCATCTCGTATTCTCTCGCCATGGTACCAACCTAAATAAAAATAATATTAATTTTTACCCCAGTTACAAAATCCAAGACATAAGAATTTTTTCGCCAAAAAGTGTGCACCATATGTGAACATTTTTTTATCAAATGACTTTTGGAAAACTTTTTCGGTATTAAGTTTTGCTTGCAATTTGGACATTTAACAAAATGAACTTATTTGGTAAAATTTAAAAAATGGCATTAAACAAATATTTCTTTTACAATATTTTAGTCATAAGCGAATTTTTAAAACCTTATAATGCTATCCATATTTTGCCTTTTATTTCGTTTTTTCTTATTTGTTCTTAAAAACCAATTTAAAATACTTATGATCATTTGATTTTTTATAATACTTATTTTACGGTTTTAAATAATCTTACTTTTATGTAAAAAATACAAATGAGTCTTGAAAGAGTAGCACACTTGGCGTAAAATTTATATTATTTGTAAAACTAATTACAAATACGCCAATAAACAAAAACAAAATCCTCAACGGACCTGAGAAAGTAGGCTTTAATAATTTATATTTATATTTAAAAACAACTAGTAGACCAAGCCATATCCGTAAAAAAAACATTTATTCTTGGATCTAACAGGTGGAAGGCATGTTTTTGCTGGAAACCCTTCAGAAAGATGAATGCTAATATTTAAGGGGGTGATTCTTGGACCCATTTTAAGAAAAAAACTATATGAATGTATGTCCTAAACGTCTTATCTTTTGAGATACACAGTGTTAAAATTTTAAGAATTTTTTTTTTATTGTCATTTTCATACCACTTTAAATATTTTTATGAAAATTGGTGTACGGCATGTTATGAATTAAAGAGCATTTTTTGACCTAAGAAACATTTTTTTTATTTCCAACAGTTAAAAGTTATTTTATTAAATAAATTATTGTTCAAAGTTACATAAATCTGTTTTCTCGTAATTGATCCAATGAGATGCAAATAAGTGAATTTATTTTTTTTTATGGGAAAACGGTGAGTCGTACGAAAAAAAGTCATGTAACCAAATTTGTTTTAAATTGACCGGGGACTCCAAAAATAATTTTTATTTTGAGAGAAAGCAGTGGCGTACTACTTTTTCCTTCAAAAATATCTAGTCAGAGTTCAGTACGGACGCCACTGTTGGAAATAAAAAAAAGGTTTCTTAGGTCAAAAAAATGCTGTTTAATGCATAAACGCCATACACCAATTTTCATAAAAATATTTAAAGTGGTATGAAAATGACAATAAAAATTTTTTTTTAAATTTTAACCCACTGTATCTCAAAAGATAAGACGTTTAGGACATACATTCAATGAAGTTTTTTTCTTAAAATGGGTCCAAGAATCACTCCCTTAAATATTAGCATGTTATTAAGAAACACCCTGTATAACAAAATTCAAAATGGTTGAAAAAAATCAATTTTTATTACTTAAATCGCCCATAACTTTGTGTTTGTCGTAGAAAAAAAATGTAAGGAAATAAAAGTTTCGTAACTGAATAGGATTAGGGAGAACTCGCAAAATGTAATATGCTTGTTGCAAAATAGCAATAAACGAAAGAACATGACAAAAAAATGTAATTTTTTGCATGGATTTTTTAGAGCCTTTGATTCCTCTAATGATCTCCATATTTGGCCATAAAAAAACTTCATGCTATGGTGAACCATCGTGCCAAATTTCATTGAAATCCGTTCAATAGTTTTGGAAAAATAATTTTCCAAACCAATTTTGTTTAAAAAAAATGGATAATTTTGCAAATTGGGCAAAGTCCAGAATATTAAACCTAGACATTTAAATATTTTTTTACATATTCACATATTTAAGCTTTTAAATGTTTTTGAAAAATTAAACACGGATCATTTGGGTTTCCTCAGCAATTGTTTAAAGTTATGTATAAGTGGGTCCTATGCATAAAATTTATTATGAACTAAAAATACGTTAAATCTTTTTGCTTTGCCTACTAAAGAACCATCTTTTAAATATCTCTTTTCAGAAAAAAATATTTCCGGCGTAATAACGGTTTAAAGTTCGCGTCTGGCTTTTAAATCTCTCCACTTTGACTTCTAGTACAGTCGATGGGAAACAAAAAATGTTTTTGACAAATCAAAACGATTTGATGATACATGATTATAGTCCCGGAAATGAAGCTAGAAAAATGACACAACCTCGCATTTTTTTGTCCTGCATAGATTTGTATAAAAATTTGGAATTAGGCGCTTCTAACCCTCTACTTCAAATTCTATTTCATGATGATGTGCGCTGTTTGTTTTTTAAGGGTGAAAACTACCCCAAATTGTCAAAACTTATAGAATAACATTTTAAACCTTAAGATGGGTAAAAGTTGGTTTGGCTTAGTTGATTAATGATTGTTTTATGCTTTAGAATACAATTTTAAAATATTTCAACCCTTAAAAATCAACTCTTGTTAGAGCTTAAGGTAAAAAAAAATATTTACCCTAAAAAATGATTAATTTATCATAGTGATTTAATTTAAGAATGCTGTTGCTTAAAATATGTACTAATTTCATTTAGCAACTTTTCGACCCTTATAAATCAACCCTTCTAAATTAAAAAAAAAGAGTTATGTCAAAAAAATTGATAGCTTGACAGATTTATAAAATAAAAATATTATTGCCTGAAATAATACCAATTTCATTCCTTATATAAAATTAAATGTTTTAGTAATCATAAAAAATGAAACCCAATCTTATCTTTAATGAGCTTTAGGAAGAGTTGTCAAGCTGCAACCAGGAGAGGATGGCATAGTGTGTCTTGTTTTTTGCCTGGCCAATAGCCAATTTGATTATTTTATAAATTTTCTTTCTTATTTTTATTCGTGTTTTCGGGAAAAAACTAAAACTTTCTTTTTTGGTAGGTAGAAAGTACGAAACAGGACTGATTCTTTAATATTCCTATTCCTATTTTTCTGAATAAGACTCCGAACGGCCTACCGGCAAATAAGTAGCTACAATAATTTATCGTTAAGTTTAAATGGTTTAAGTTCTTTGTTTATTTGCAATTATCGCGAGTGACAAATCTGACAACAATGTTCATCAGGAGAAGATCAAGAAAACTCGGAGAGCGCTTTCCAACAACGAAATCAATACACTGGTAAGTGCATTATTCAAAAATGTGCGTTTGGTTTATTAGGTAATTTTTATATAAATTTCTAATTTGATCTTTTTAATAAAACAAACAATTTATACAGTCCATCGCAAGGTCTGTGTTCAACACACGGAATTTTTTCTTCTATAAATTAAAAAAAAAACACTGCATAGAAATTATGGCAGTGCGTTGTTCAGTGTTTCTTATTACCTATTGGCTATTTTTTCCTAGTCGCAAGATGTGTCTATTAATGCACATATTCTGGATCCTTTTAGTGGTGGAATAGTTAAATTTAGACGCCAGGTTATAAATTTATTTAGTTGATGTATTAGCAAAGTTTTATATATTTTCTTATTTGATTATGCTTATTTTTTGGAACCTTTTTTTCATACTGTTAAAGACACTAGATTGATTATACCTTACTATTGTAATTTTTTTTTGTAAAAATAAATCAAACATTCAGTGACAATTAACTAATTAGTCTCTAACAATAACAAAAATATATGATATATGTCAATATCAGTTAATGAAATTATCTAATAGTCCAGTAACTAAAGACCTGAAAGTACCCAAAGCTGTAAATAAATCGGTACAGTTTTCATTTGTGGCGCAATTTTTGGGTCTTCACGGATTCTTTCGAGCGAGAAAAAGTTTATCACGATTCCGACCTGGGATCCCGTTGAAAATGCCCCCCTCCCCAAAGTCTTAAAAATGAGTTTTCCGCGAATATCTGCCAAAATATGAGAAATAGAGAATTTTGGTTCAGACAAAAAATGAAGACCCCTCGAAATCCAGAAAAATGGTCCCTACCATTTTTTTGCAGCACCAATATTTTTCGCAAAAACGGCCGTCAAAAAATTCATAACATACAGATTTTTTAGAACTCCGGAAACGGCTGAAAAATGCAGATGGGCAAAACAATTTTTTATTAAAACGCAAGAAAGATGGTGAAATAAATTTTCTGGGATCATTAAACACTTCCGAAGGTCTCGTTATAAAAAAGGAATGTTAATAACGAACCATTTTTTCAAAAAATATCAATAAATTAATGAGATGCTTTCAAAATATTGTGAAAAAAAATTTGACCGCTTTTTTTAGTATTCTAGAAAAATCAAAATGGACCCAAACTTATATGCAATGATAGGGACGGGTTTTCCCATTCCGATGAACTTTGAATGATTAAAAAATGTACATTATTGCTCGAGTAATGGAACAATTCGTCCGCCCTTTTATAAATGAATTCATGAAGATAGCGCCATTTTAGCGGTAGAGCGGCAGCTAAAATGGGGGGATTTTTAAACCCCTTATCTAAAAATTTATGGGTTTTTTAAAAAATATATAAGGACCAGTTTTGTAGATTGCAAGGCGATCTTCTTTTTGGGGTTTAAAAAACAAAAATTCTCCGTTTCCCATATTTTGGCAGATATTGGCGGGAAACCCTTTTTTTGGGTCTTGGGGGGCTTTTTTTTACCCCTTTTTCCACCTGTTAATGTTGATAAATTTTTTTTCGCTCAAAGCATCCCCAACCTAAAATTGCCCCCAAAAAGGGAAAACTGTACAGATTTATTTACAGTTTGTCCCTTCTTTTACTGGACTATAATAATATTTTAAATTAACTAACCCCCCCAAAACAGACTTAGTGTTTTTTAGTATGGAAATTTTCCATATATTTTTTAAAATTACTCTTACCATCAGCCTTTTTTCTGGTACGTTAATAACATCCCCTTTTTTGTAAGGGCAAGCTCATCAGGTTGACTTGCGGTATAATTGTGAATAGCAGAAACTTGCGGACAGTCCCAACATTCGTATAAAGTTTCCTCTGGATCCTCTGATTTAGGGTTGACAGAGCTTCAATCCATCTTTCCCTTATCCTTTCAGAATTACATGATAGTAACTAAAATAATAACAAAATAAACGAAAGAAAAAAGGTAGCTGTCAGTATTTAGATAATATTTTTTTTCAAAATATAAAATATGGTATAAAAATAGTTTTTTTTTAAAAAAAAAACACTTTAAAAACGTACTTCCCAAAGCAGATGTTTCTATTAAAACATATTTTACCAACAGGTATTAACAACTTAAAAACTTATTATAATATTAGAAATAAAGTCATTTTTGAACAAATCATTCATAGACAATTTGAAAAAAAATTTTTTTTTTTGATCATAAGATGTAATTTTAATATTTGTGATCATATTAACCGCAACTTTTTATTTCAAATTTTTTTAAAAATGTGTTCTTTTTTGTAAATTTAATATTTTTTTAAAAAATTTTCTATGTTGTTTTTTTTTTATGTAGATTTTTTGTTTCTATTTTCTTACCCTGAAATGACAAAAAATTTTTTAAGCTACTTTTAAATTTTTTTATTATTTTTTTTAAGCTTTGTTAACAAGATTACTTGTTTACAACAATAAAGCGAAATTTTAACATTGAGTATATAAATAATAATAAAAGCAACATAATAAATAAATTTAGAATAACGACGTTACGGTTACATAGGAAAAGACTTTTTTTTCAGTTTGTTTAGATTATTTAAAAAAAATGTAATTTTTCAAGTAGTTTTATTAAATTTTTTTTATATCACTACCTATTTAATAAATGCTCTCCAGTAATGGCGCAATAAATTTTTTTTAAAACAATTAATTTTTTGGGGAACCATGGTTGCGTTAAATTTGAAATTTAGTACAAAACAAGTATTTTTTTATTACACTTTTAAAAAAAAAACCTGTAACAAAAACTACGATTACAATTCTGCCCTGCTTATAAATAGGTACTATTACCCATTACAAGCTCAAAAAAAACATTTTTTAATATATTTTTTTAACTTTATTTATCAGATAAAGTAATCAAACTTTTTTTTTAGTATCAAGAACTCTTGAAGAATCAATTTTTTTAAAAAAAATTTTTAAACCAGGGCGTCAAAATCAACCTTTTAAAAAAAAAACTGTCCATGGCGGACAGCTAATCTCTGGAACGGAAAGTTTAAAACAAAAAAAATCAAAATGGGTTTTAAAAAAAATCCGTCTTACACAAAAATTGAGCAAAAAAAAATTTTAAAGTTAAAAAAAAAAGGCGGACGTTCAAAAAAAAGTTTAAAAATCCCCCTCTGTAACCGATATTTTTTTTATCCTATTTTTTTTAAACAAATTGTGGTCGATTGTTGTGGGGAAACAAACAAACATAATAAACATTTTTAATAAAACAAAATGAAGATTGAAAAAAACAAATGTGCCATAAATTCCTTTAATAAACTGTAATCCCAGAACAAAAGCAATTTACAAATATTTAAGGGAACTACATTTTTTTAAACCAAAGTCGAAAAAAGGAAAAAATTTTTAAAAATTAAAAATAAATATTTTAGCCGAATAACAGAGACATTTACCGATAAGTATAACTACAATACCAGATAGATGTAGCAGTTGAAAAAAAATTAAATATGTTGGAAAAAAACATATTTTAAACTCTTCTGATCTACTTCTGCTACCACAGACGCTTATTTTAACTAATACGTTCACCGAGTTAAGAATATAGTATTGTCAAAAAAGGGAAAATTGTGGAAAATACACAAATTCGTTTTTTTTTATAAACATGTTGCTCTGTATTTTAAAAAGAGACAACATTCGCTTTTTTTTTTTTTTAATAACTGGGAAACCAATGGACCAATTTATAATATTTCCTTACAAGTATAAAAGGGCTATTAAGGGGAAAAAATTGTAAAAAAAAGGGAATATTTAAAAAAAAAAACAGCCATTTTTAACTACTAAAAACTTTGAATGAATTTTTTTAAAATTACCAATTTGTAACATTCGCTCTTCTTTATAAGCAGGGCAGAAAATTTTTTTTAAAAAAAAAAAAGCTAAAGTATAAAAAAAACCCTTTTTTAAATCAGATTATGAGTATAAAAAAAAACCCAACTTTCTAAAACATATATCCTTTAAAAGACGTTTAAATGGTACTCTAATTAAATTACAGACGCCTTCTATAAATGTTCATTTTTTTCCCGATTTTTTTTTAATTAATTTAATACTTTTTAAAAAGGTATTGAAACAACATTTCATAAAATTTAAAATGGAAACTTTTATTAAAGTTGTTCTTGAAAAATTTAACTACGAAGTTCTGTTATTCGACAGAAAGGTTTAAAATAAAAATCTAATTATCTTTTTTTTTAAATTTTTCATTCTATTTATTTGTAACCATAAAGGTTTTTTGGGTTTTTTGAATACATAAATACAATATTTAAATGTTTATTTTTTGTATACAAAGAAAACTTTTTCATATTCGATTGTTTTTCCATCTTGATTTTCTAATACTGTTAAAAATAAAAGATTTTTTTTTCCCTTTTACTTCCTTTACTGGAACCGTTAGAACTGCTTCTGATGAACTTAATTCCACCATATTTCTTAGGCAGTAGTTTTGTACTAAGTAGCTCTTTTCACTAAAATTAAATTTTTACCCTAAAGCCCAAATGTGATTTTTTTTTTATAATTTATTGATAATAACACAAAAAAAATGAAAACTGCGTCTTACTCCACTTAAGATATCCACGGTACGCGTTATACCACCCCCCTAAGGCATTAAGCCTTTGGGATTGTTAAAAAGTTAAAAAAACGCGGAATTAATAATATTGTAAATAATAAAATAATAAAGAGATAGGTAGAAATGTATATTCTTTTTTTTAAATATACTTTTTATGTATATATATATATATATATATATATATATATATATATATATATATATATATATATATATATATATATATATATATATATATATATAAAAAAGTATGTCCGCGGATGGGGTTTAAAAAAGAGGACGAATAAACCCAAAAAAATTAAAAGATACAAAAAAAAGTAATGCTTGAAAAAAAATTCTGCTTGTCGAAAAATATGAACTACAAGGGAAAATAATTTTTTTTATTATCGGGGCGTCTCAAAAATGCAAAAACATAAAATGAACTAGTCATTTTTATCTTTTTAACGTAAAATACACATACAAAACTTGCTCCAAATTAACTTTTTGTTGCTCTGTTCTTCAGTAAGTTGGGAATAAGGTTAAGACCTTTTTCCCCCAACTTATGAAGAAAATTTCAATTAAGGCAAAATTTAAAAAAAAAATCAACATTTTTGCAAGTACGCATTTTATTTTACTACTTTTACTTGAATAATATCTTTACATTACTAAAAATTAATAAAAATAAATATACAATAAAAAATGAAAAAATTTAAAAAAAAAGTGAAAATTTTTTAAATGAGTACTTGCAAAAATGTTGTTTTTTTTATTTTTAAATTTAAAGGCCCCCCAATTCCCCAGTGATTTTTTTGGGGGTGATTTTGGGGGGTTGGGGAGGCGTTTTGGGGTTTTTGTGCCCAAAAAGACTTTTGATCACCGTGTTAAGAACTACCACTTAAAAAAGTTTGAAAACAAGTGGCCCCAAAAATTTATTTTCCATAAAAAAATTTTGGGATCCTTTAAATTTTGTTTATCTCGAGAACGGGTACTCCCAGACACTTAAATAAAGTATACATTTTTGATGCAGATGGATTTATAGTAACTTATTTTTTTAAAAAACAGGTCAATATTCTAAGCAAAAAAAAATTACGACATCTAAAACAAGTGAGGAAGGCCCCAGCTGGCGCCCTCTAGTAGCAACATCAAAACGTGGACGAATTTAAATTTCTCGCCTCAGAAAACCCCCCGATCCCAAATTTTTTTACCGCTAGGTCCCTTTGGTTAAAGAATAATTAAGAAAAAAAGAAAGCAAAAAATTTAAAAATTTAACACCCTGTATCTTAATAACTAAGCATTTTTGGGCCCACGTTTATATGAAATTTTCGACTTAAAATCGATCCAGGAATGCCTCCTTCAAATTATGACATACCATTAAGTAACACCCTGTTTTTATATATATATATATATATATATATATATATATATATATATATATATATATATATATATATATATATATATATATATATATATATATATATATATATATATATATATATATATATATATTTTATATATATATATATATAATATTATTTTAATTAATACAACTTTTTTTTTCTCTTAAATATTTTTTTCCCATCCTGCTTTGTTTTCAAGAAAAAAAAAAATTAAAACCAATTCATTGCAAACCTGTCGACCCCATAAAAAAAAAAAAATAAAAAAAATAAATTTCAACTTCCAACCAGAGTTAACCCATTAATGGGGTTCAGAGACTTCCCCAAAAAAATTTGGGTTTTATTTTTCTCGAAAACAAAAAGCTAGATGGGGAAAAAAATTGTATTTTTTTCTTAATCTAAAAAATTTCAATTGGCGTACATTTTTTTTTCAATTTCTTTCGATAAACTGGATTTTAAAACTCTAAATTTAATTAGGCCTAAATTAGACCCCTATTACTCGAAATAAACATTTCAAGGGAAAAACGGATACAGGGTATTTAAGGTAATTTAAAAACATACTATTTTTAAAAAAACAGTTTAACACCCTGTATCTTAGAAACTATACTTTCGGACCCATATTTATAGAAACTTCTTTTATATTTTTTAGATTGATTTACAAAGACTTTGGGTCTACGTTTAATAAAAAACGTTTTTGTGTATATCGAAGTAGGACTGACAATTCTCAATGTTGTCGGTGGTACCATTGAATTAACTCGATAAACCTAACGGCTCCCGAGATATACAAATTTTTAAATTTGCTTGGCATGAAAAGGTAACATTATCCAATCCTTTCTCAAATACATGCGTTCAATTCCCCTTTATAAATTTTTTTGTGATAGTTAAAATTGTTATCAATTAAAAATATTAGTTTTTTTTGGGGAAAGGGGGTGAAAGGAGGTGCCGTATTAACTGTTTTTTTTAACTCTCGGGGATCAAGCAGACTCACGCCATTTAATGGAGACCTTCCTCTGTGGCTAGGCGCCATGCGCAAAGAGTCGTAAATTGGTTTTTTTTTGTTTTATGTTCTCCCGAGGAATTCTCCAGTGGCGGAGGATGGATGCGCGCGAAGAAAAAGCATCAAAACTGACAGAAAACGGATATGCGCGATACCAGTAGCAGTTCTTGGCGGGACAGCCATTAATTTGTGCCTTGTATTGATTTCAAATTTAATTTTAAAAAATTTTTTGGAGCGTCTGGAGCCGAACATCCAGATTTTCCACCGACGAACCCCCGGAAAGCTCTGTCCGGGGGGGCAAAGGGGAGCACTGACGAATTGGACCAGACCCAAAAAAAAAGACAGAAAGAATATTTTGAAAGCCATTAGGTTTATTAAGTTAATTAAAGGATACCTCTTTAATGTTAAACTAAGCAAATATAACATAAGTATCAGGTACCAAATTATGAATAATATCAGTTTAAAAAAATTACGACGAAATAATAGAAAAAAAAAATTAAACTGCCCAAAGTTACGCCACTTGTCAATAATAGAGACAAAAGTATATCATCAAAAGATGTATTTTTTTTAATGTTTTAATTTTTCCCAATTTTTATTTAAATTTAAAAAAAACCTGTTTTTAAAAATATAAGACAAATTATAACCTAAAATTTTTTTTCTTTCACACTGTGTATCTTAAAAATAGAGCCAAAATATTTCCCGATAGTGAAGTTTTGATAAAACCAAAATTCAAAGTCAATCAGTATTTTGTTTTCAAATTCAGGGTTTAATTCAACTCGTCGATTCTTAATATTAAGAATAGACTTTTTTTTTTAAAAATTAAAATATACATGGTGGAGGATGGCACGGTGGATATCAATAGTAGATTTGGAAAAAAAAAATATTTTTAAAAAATTGCATTAAATTTCAACCCATTAACCAGACAATCGGTAGGGTATTTCAGTACAGGAGGTTAAAAATATTTACCTTTTTCTTTGGTCACCAAAAATAAATCATTAAACAGAAATAGGTATATTTGTTTTTTTCTAAATCTTTTCCAAAAGTTAATTTGGTGTCTTCATTTTCTCCCTCTGTATGTGTGTTACTTGGCCACAACGTATAAGCCATCGATCTGGAGAAATTATAGGTATTTTAAATTTTGAGGAAAGTCAGTTTTTTTAGCAATTCTTATTAATTCAACTTCACGTTCTTTTTTTTTTTGCAGCTTCGTTACACTGGCCCCAATCTAAAATTAAATTTAAGTTGCAATTTTTAGAGAGTAAAAGTCAAAGAAATTTTTTAGGCAGCTGTAAACTTTTTGTACAAAATAGGCATTTAGATAAAAAAAACAGTTGTGCAGCCTTCTTGTTTTTAAAATAACTTTTTTTTTTTAAATTTCCTGCTTTATTGCAAAATTTTTCAGTTGTTTATTTTTTTTATAAACTATTTCCGGGATATAAAGTTATATTTTTTTTTTTCATACTATCTGGTAGACCTTTGATTACATATCAGTTTGAGTCCGGTAGGTTAGTCATTACAGTATCAAAAGCCGGTAAGTATCGCTAAGCAACACCTACCGGACTGTTTTTTTTTTTTTATAAATCAAATTAGACATTTAAAAAAAATGCCAACATGATATTTTTTTTTTACTTGTTGATTGTTGCCACAGGAAAAAAGGTGATGCGATTTTTTAAAAAAATATGTGATTTTTTTTTTTTTAAAATCCCAAAAGATGATCCAGAACGGGCTTACAGTATGAAATAAAATACATTACGATACACGTCCGTTAGTACTTGTTACAGTTACTCGTTTAGACATTCTTGACGCGGCTCCCAGCGCCCCCCCATCCAGTACTGTAACAAGTAACCTATGGAACTTATAACGTAAATTACTATTATTAAAGTTTAAAAAAATTTTTTAAAAAATATACATATTGCGACCACAATGCTATTGCCTAAATTACAAATATTTTATGAATCTTTAATAATGATTCTAACTGGTTCTAACGCAGATTACCTTACTGTAAACTGAAAACACATAAATATTTTTTCTGATGCTATTTCTAGTCTAGCACTCCACGTATAGATATCTTTAATAATTTTTAAAAAATGGCGGTTGAAAAAAAAAACAACAGCTTTTAAAATTATTATTCTATTACAATCCACATGCATACACATACAGAGAATTTATTTTCTTTTTTAAAGGAGCTTCTATTTAATTACATTTTTTTTAAACTGTTTTGCTGATTAACACTGGATCAAAATAATTTCGATTTTTAAAAACTCTTAAGGAAAAAATGAACCATAACTGTTTTTTATTGTAATTTACTTTGCTAATCAGTCTGATCTTTTTTTGAGACCGGAAACAGTTTTCTAAACAAATAGGTATTAAATGTTTGAAAATCAGTGGGATAATTTCATAAAATGTACTTTTTAAATAAATACTTTTTTTTAAACCCCAAAATTTTTAAAGACAAATTAAAATCAGTTGATTCATCACCATTTTTTTTTTTTAAGTATCATAAATGCACCTGTCACAACAAATTAATTTTCATTGGTGATATTTCATATGTGCTAATTAAGGAAAAAATATTCAAAAAAATCCATCACGTGACAATTTTAATAATTTTTAGAATTTTATTTATTTTTTCTATGAGAGTTTAGTTTAAAGGCGGTGTGATTTATTTTAACTTATAATTATGATATAAAATTGAGTGTAATGGCTCAATTACCCTGTATATTAAATTAAACAAATAATAATATTTCTTTTTTATCTGTTAAGGAAACAATAATAAAACAAAGTTATTATGCCCTTGTCTTATGGTTAAAGACCGACAAAATAATAATTTAACTTTAAACCTAGGTATAGGACAGAGACACATGTTTATTCGCAAACGTTGGTAGGGTTATCTGACAGGCATCAAGCTCGATAGCTTATCACCCAAGATTCCTATTTTGACTTTTCAAAAAAAAAAAAGTTAAATTATCATCACTTCGATTTAGTAAATCGTACTCCTATCACCAAATACGTTTAACATTGCTTCCCGTAGATGTGTTAATTCTCGTGAGCATTTTTGTTACGGTTGTGGTGTGTATAAAATATTAAAACCACAAAACAACATAACGGACTTTGTAAAAAACACGTGCGAAATATATTTTGTTGGAACTATGCGTAACTTGGACAAAATTTGGACACCGAATAGGTTTGTAAAAGCTGCGTATCAGAGCTTCGCGAGTGGTCAATAGGTAAGAAGAATAGTTTAGAACAATTCTACTTTTAATGAAACAAATACTCTTCTTTGTCCGTTTCCCATTCTGTACATTTAAAGAGCGTTACGAAAATTTGGTCACAGTTTTGACTCAAATTAATTACGAACAACAGAAATGGGTTGTATATGGAGATTCTTTGTTATTAGGGCCATAAACTGGTTATACAAAGTATTCATGTTTTTATGCAAATAGGATAACAGGAACAGAGCAGAACTTATCCAAAGACAAGAATGGCCAGCAAGAACTAATTTGAGGCCAGAAAGTAAAATATGGTTCGACAGTATTTAGTCCCACCCGAAAAAGTCCTACTACCTCCTTTACACATAAAACTTAGACTTATAAAGCAATTTGTAAATGACTTAGATAAACAAGGCAATCGATTTAAATATTTGCAGTTAGTATTCTCATCTTTGTCGGAAGCTAAACTAAGGCATTTTGTTGGACCGGATATAAGAAAAATTAATAGGTGACTTACTCCTATTGAGTTGTCGGCATGGGTATCGTTGAAAGAAATAATTAGAAACTTCAGGGAAACCATAAAAGCGCTAATTAAGTATAAAAACATTACTCCGTAACATGCTCCAAAATTTCCAAAATTAGGTTGTCTTATGAGTCTTAAGGTTCATATTCTTCATTTCCATTTAAGCTACTCCCGAAGACTATGTGCAGTCTTAGTAGGTGGTAGAGAGCTTTCCTCGCCTGAAGGCAGTACCACCCCACTTGCCCTTTAAAGGACTCGTGAAGTCTCAGGACTTTTCGAGTTCTGGGCAGTGAGTCAGTTTTCCTTCTTCCTCTTCCTTCTTCCTCTTTTAGTTTTCCTTCTTCCTCTTCTTTCTTTTTGTTTCTCTTTTTTTCACTCTACTAAAATGTAAAATAATGATGATGGCACCCGAACGTAAAGTTATCCGGAGGTAAAATGCCCCTCCATTCGGTTCTCCGGGCAGGGGGTACGTTTGAGGAGCCACCATCGAAAAGTCTAATATATTTCACAAATATATGTGGAGCTTAACTCAACGTAAACTCTGTTTACCATTATCTTCAATCCTCAAACCCACATACTATTTCTTACCGAAACCCAAGTGAAGTCCCAAATCAACTAATCACCTCCTTTTCCAGGTTATGAACTCATTTCATCTTTTCGACCCCATGGCGGCGTTTGTGCCCCGTTGGCAACGACCTGGCTTGTGCTGGGGTTTTCTAACCTCAGATCAGGTAGGCCTGATATTCTTTGGCTTAAACTTTCTTTCAGATCTTCTACCAAATTTATCTGCTGTATATACCGGTCCCGTCCGACAATTCCTACAACGAGCTCTTTGATTTCCTTTCAATAAAGATCGACAATATTATTTCCCAGTTTCCATTGGCAATGTCGTTCTAGGGATTTTTAATGTTCATAATAAGGATTGGCTAGGATCACAAAAACTGATACCCAAGGCAGGACAGCGAAAATTTCATAATCAACAACTCGCTCACCAATCTAATTATGGAACCTACCTACTTTCCTAGGGTTCCCTCCCACCCATAATTCTAACCCCTAGATCTCTTCCTTACTTCCAACCCCGACCTCTATCAAGCATCAGTAACTGCTCCCCTTGGTCGCTCTGACTATGGTTTTGGTCACCATATCTTACTCCACTCATTTTGAGGCAACTGAAAGCATGCCGCCACGGGCAAATCTGCTTTTCTCAATTCGGCCGAATGGGATGGTCTGAGAGATTTCTTTCCCAGCTACCCATGGGATCCTACCTGCTTTTCGCACCAGTCCTTCCGAAATATGTAAACAAATTACCGAAACCATTCAACTAGGCATTGAGACCTATATTCCCCACACTAAAAAGAATCCGCAACTTCAAACCGTGGTTTTCTAAATCCTGTGACAAGCCAGACTTTTAAAAAATTCAAGCCCACAAAAGTTTCTTCAAAACCCCAGTCCCGAAAATCGACAGGCTAGCATCGAAGCGAAATCAGTATAATCAGATTTATATCAGAAGCAAAAGACCGTTTTAACAATCGAATAAAAGATAGAGTTCTCTCTTGCTCAAATGGCAGTAAAGCTTTTCTGGTCCTTTGCCAAATATTAGTCAGAACTTTTGCACAAATTCTTTTCCACCCCAAATCTCTGAAGATGGAATTGTCTCTACCTCCAAAGGAAAAGCAAAGCCTTTGCCAACAATTTTCTACCAATTCTACGCTTGATCCTCCTAATCTTCCCGATATTATTTTTAAAGTCAAACAGATCAAGCGTAATCTTTTAGCTTCTCTTAATACTAAAAAATCGTCTGGGCTGGATGGCATACCAGCAATCGTCTTAAAAAATGTGACTTGCACCCATCTTAACTCGCCTCTTTCTAATTTCTTACGACACAGGCATTTTCCCGGAGAGTTGGAAAGCTGCACGTGTGCAACCTGTCCCTAAAAAAGGATCAAAGTCTCCCCTCCAACTATAGACCTATATATATATTCTTTCAGTTGTTTGCAGTAATGGAAAAATTCATTAACTCCCAAATCTTAAAGTATCTGGAAAAACATAAGATCTTACATGATAGACAATATGGATTCCCGTCACAGTAGATCCACAGCTGATCTTCTTTCTTTGTCTCACACAACTGGAACAAGTCCCTTGAGTTTCTTGGTGAATCCCAAATCGTTGCTCTTGACATATCCAAGCTTTCAATCAGGTCTGGCATGATGGGCTTCTTAACAAACTTCCTTCTTACGGTCTTCCCACTAAGCTTTTGCTCTTGGCTCCAGTTTCCTTTCTAATCGACGTATATCAGTTAGTGTAGATGGTCATTCCTCCAGCTTCTGCAAAGTAATGCAGGGTACCCCAGGGCTCAGTGCTGGCACCCACGCTGTTTTCTTCCTACACATTGAGTCATTCTCTCTTCCTGATAGATCCCATTCATAGTTTTGCAGACGATAGTACCACTCTAGTATTCAATTCCTTAAGCCACCGTGTAATTCTGATTTCGAAAACAAGCGCAGGTCAATGCAGATATCTCTTTCCACAAGACCTCAAACTTATCTTGGATTAGGGCATAAAAAATCTTGTTCTGTTTAATGCCTCGAAAACACAGTCATGTTCGCTGCCAAAAAGTCTGCAAATGCTCATCACCCATATGAATGGCCAAGTTCTGCAGAACAAAGAGTCGTTTAATCTTGTCGGTGTTACTTTTGAGAATAACCTCAACTGGCACAAACACATTTTATCCATAGCTTCGGCAGCTTCAAAAAGATTGGATTTCTCTTCCGAGCCAGAAAATATTTCTCTTCGCTGAATCTGTACACTCTGTATGTATCCCAAATCAGACCCTCTTTAGAATATTGTTCTCATGTCTGGGAATGGCGTCCCCTACAACATAGCATTCTGGACTCCATTCAAGAAGAGCTGTTAATCTTATTAATGATCCAACGCTCACAGAAAGGCTTCCCTCTTCTTGCCCACCGTCGAGCTGTAAGGGGATCTGTCGGCTCTTCTATAGGTGTTTTCACGGCTTCTGCTCAGAGGAGTTGGCCAGTATAATTCCTTCTCTGGCAGCTCCCAACAGAGCAACACGTGAGTGCAACTTTTATGCATCCTTTTACAGTTCAGTTAGAGAGGCCCCGAACTTCCCGCTTTTTCGTTCCTTTATCCTAGAGTGTCAAGACTATGGAACCTGCTGCCCATAGAAGTTTTTCCTTCTCCTCCCAATCTCCAAAAATTTAAGTCCCGTGTGAACAAACTCTCTCACCACACTGAAGACACCCACGGTACGTTAGTACTTAGGCATCAGCCTTCGTGGACTGTCCCAAGATAAAAAGAAGTCAATGAGGAGTAGGGTGAAAGATTTCACCAAGGCTTACTTTGTCTTAAGATTTTTTTGTACCCTAATTTTCACATGATTTTCATAATTCATATTGTGAAAAACTCTGATCCTGATAGAAACAAACCGATTTCAGATTCGTGATTAGAAGGTTCCAAAATCCCAAAAACGAACTTTACTTTCGTCCAAAAGGAAAAAAAATGTTTGTAGGTCTATGTAATCGAAAATCATCGATTAATGAGGCCTGTTTCGAATGATTTTGTTTACGTTTATAATACTCATAAATAAACCTTGCCTAAAACAATACTCCTAAAGCAGTGTTTCCCAAAGTGTGGTCGCGACCCCTGGGGGTCACTGTGAGGCTACTAGGGGTCGCCGGAAATTTCCAAATAGAACAAAAACACTACTTTGTTAAATCATGTATTTTTATTTTAATAAAGCCGTAAATAAAAATTAACAGTTAATTATCAAACGAAACATAAAAAACTAAATATTAAAAGTTCTTAAAAAGTCCTTAAAAATAAAAAGAAAAAAATAAAGTCAAATATTACAATGTTAATGCTAGTCTGGCAGAAGTATTCCCTAGTTTACTAGTGGAACAATCCAAATTTTTAAAAAATTAATTGTTGAATTTTTTAAATGTTTTTTAGTTTAAACTTAAACAGTAAAGTAAAAAAAAAATTTGAGAAACCATCAGTTGTAAATTGGGCACGCTTTTTTTTGTCGCTTTTTTTGGTTTGGGTGATGAGTGGGGGGTCGTGAAAAATTTTTTAACAAAAAGGGGGTCGCGCTTTAGAAAATGGGGAAACACTGCTCTAAAGGTTAACACTTATATCAGTATCAGAGTTTTTTTAAATAACTAAAATATTAGTGTTTTGTATAACGCTATTGGCGATTTATTGTAATTTTTTTTTTTAAAAATTGTGTAAGTCCCAAACCCTTATTTACAGTGGCTAACGAAAATTGACAGGGTAATATTCGGAATCTTGTTGAGGAAGTTTTTTTAACACCCCCCCACAAGCAAGGGCCATCGTGTAATTTTTGCATTGGTAACTTTAAAAAATGAATATAGGGATAGTGACTGGCAAGCTTCACTCATTTCAAAAGCTGTTTCAGAAATTCGGTAAATCAAAATCGTTCTCTAAAACATATTTTAAATTAACAATCAAAGTTTCATTTAAAAATAGCATAAAAAATTTTTAAAAAAAAATTTTAGTTGAACTGTTTTTTTAATGAAAAAGGAGATGGTTTTCAGTTACCAGCTTTAAGCCGACTTTTTTTTTATAATTTAATTTATTGTATACAAAAAAAATAAAAAAAATATCGCTGCTGATTAAGTAAGTACCACTAAGTCATAAAATATTATATTTGGATTAAGGTTTTATTACTCAATAATACACATACGTCGAGTAAAGGAAAAAACTAAACAACTTTCCTAAAAAGGGTTGAAAAAAAACTACGTTGGGATAAAAAAGGTTTTTGGTTAATGACAGAAAAATAGAAAAAGTAAACAACTAAAACTTTTTGACAATGCGAGGGGGTAAAATAAATGAATTAATATAATATTGTAGGGAGAAAAATTTAAAATTTTCTCCCAAAATTATTTACTGTGCTGCAAAAAATGGGTGGGGGCCTTTGGCCCCAGCCTTCCCCAGTATAAATGGTATTGGCAAGGGTGGATACCGAAACAACTAATAGTACAGTGGAGCGGAGAAAAAAAGGGGTTTAACCTCCGGATTTTTTTGTACAGTTTCAATTTTTTTGAAAATTTGGGAAATTTTGTTGCTTTTCAAACGATGGGAAATGAAAATGTTTTAATCTTCACTGCGTAAACACCAACTTTTCATGGAGGAATAAATGTAACCGATTTTAAAACCAAACCAGCAGGACAGATGGCGGTGATGACAGACGAGGTGGTAGTGGTCGCGATGGAGATGGGAGGCGCCCGTAAAAGGGGCGAAAAGTTTCCAAGAAGGAAAAGTAATTGGGGTTTCCAAATCTGTTAAAGGGAAAACAATTTAAGATTATTTTAGATTATGAGTTGTATAACTCAACAAATAAAAAAAAAGGGCTATCTTCAAGACTGACTAAGTATTATAATTATGTAGCCGATCGGGGGGGATCAGATTTTAGAGGGGGCAGTGTTACGGTGTTACGAAAATATAGGTAGTTATATTAAGTAGCAACCTTAAAGAATTTTTTAGTATTATTCCTGTATTTTTAAGATAAAAACCCTTTGTATATGAATAGTCTAGGTAACGTGTCTGAAATTATAAACATTAAGAAAGCATAGGAAGCCCAAAGGTTAACCTAGATATTTTGTTATTTAGTAGTGATGAGTTAAGATCAGGGGTAAAGTGAAAAAGGTATTATTTGTTTACCGAACAGTAAGTAATTGCTTAGTGTCGTATAACCCCCAATAACTAGTACAAAATTTATTTTGGAAGCCTATACAGTAAACATTAAAAATAAAAGAGCGTACAAAAATATATTTTAAATACTAGTTTTATCAAAACCATTTAACCAACAAGGAATTAATAAGGGTGATTAATGATAAGGCTATTCAACGCGCAAAAACAGCAAAACACATTAAGGGGTTTAGATCATTAATCGCCCAATTTTTCCCCCCTAGTTATGATATTAACAACCGTACTTCCAGATTTTTAAAAGAGCAAAATTTTATGAAAAAGGGCTATTTAAAGAGATATCATTTTCTGGAACATTTTCCCGGTGATCAAGAACTAATACATAAAATATATGGTATATTTTTATTGTTGTATAAACGGTTTAATTCATAATTAAGTAAAATAAAACTGTTTTTTAGGTGTTTATTTTTTTTAAAAATATAGGCGTTCAAATGTTGTAAATTTTATTTATTTATTTAATATGTAAGTGCCCAATCAGTGTATATTTCCATTTAAAGGAGAAATTTTAGAAATATTCTTCTTTAAGGTTGATTCCCTTTGGGAAATCTATTAACTTAAAATCAGAGGTTGTGAATAAAAATAATTAAATTGTGATCAGGCCAAAAAAAAAAGTTTCAAAAATCATCAAAATCGGTGTGGTGGATTGTAAAAATTTTTTATCATTTTTATTAAAAAAGAAAAAAGGGCACAGTAAATTGTATTTATCTTTTTATACTTAATATGTCAGTACATTAAACTTTTTTTTAGTATCATCTAATAACTAATTCAATTAATATTGTATTAATTTCCACTACAGCTGGAATCGCAACGTCTTTCATCTGAGACGGCCCGTTTTTTTGGGAAATAAAAAATTTAACACAAACCCCCAGTATTTTTTAAAAAAAAAAGGTGCATAGAACCAAAAAAATAAATCCGTTTAAAAGTTGACTTTTCTTTGTTTAATAAAAAAAACTGACAAAACTACCAATTATTTCTTTTTAAGTAAATTACTTTGATAAGGAGTTTTGTAAAAAGTCAAAAAACAGAAAAATTTGTTTTACTTATCTTTATTGGTTTTTTTAGCAAAGAAAAGTGGAAAAAACCCTAAAATTGACAACTTAAAAAAAATCATAAGTTAGACCTTTATAAAATTAAAAAATGATCTTCTAAAAATGATTATTTATGTTGTTCAAACCGGTAAAAGGGGGACGCTGTCCGATTTTGTTTTTTTAATATAAAAAAACGGATTAAACTTTTATTTTTTTACCTTTTATATCTTTGATATCCATAAACAATCGGTGAAAAGTGTGAAAAAACCCCTTGGGCTTGTCTCCACGATCTCGCTCTTAGGGCAGAGTAGAGAAGGGGTTGAAGCAGGATAAAAAATGTAGCGCGCGGGTGTTGTTTTCACGTCTTGCGTTGAACCCCCACTTCTCCACTCCAAGAGCAAGATCGCGCGCTTACCGTAATGTTTGAAGCCGTTTTTACACATTTTCGCCAAATGTATATGCAAATCAAAGATATAGGTATAAGTTGTAGAATAAAATATGAAATTTTAAAAATCCGTTTTTAAATTTTAATGGACAATTAAATTTACGCTAATTCGAAATATCACTGGGCAGCTAAGAATATTTTCCGAAGATCAGTTTTAACTTTAAAAAAGGGGCCAAACTCTGAATTTTTTTAAAATTGTCAATTTTAGCTGTTTTCAACTTTTCTCTGGGAAAATACACAAATTGGGATTAGGACTAGTTAAAAATCAGAACTAAAAGAACAAACCACAAAAATTCTATTGACAGGATAGGATTAAATTACAATTAAAATTTAAAAGGTTTTTCACAGTTTTTTTAACGAAAAAAAGAGAAAAGCTAACTTTTAGGATTTTGATTTTTTTTGGGTTCTAGATGAGTTTTTTTGACAAATCCTTCAATATTAGCCCAAATTTTTTTCTTAGGGGATATCGAGGTCGGAACACGAATATAGAGTGACAATAGCCTGCAAGTACCTAGTGCGCTAAGAATTTTAAAATCGTTTTTTCTTG
>JAHBCN010008228.1:0-39851 GCA_019359885.1 Listronotus oregonensis
GATGACTAGTTTCCGTCTATGTTTTTCATAGTTTGAAAATTTTCTCTAATAGCTCAATAAAAATTTAGGCAGTTGAACGATTAGATTTTAAAATATTCTTCTCAAAAATTAAAAAAAAAAAGTGGCACCTTGTATATAAATATAAAAATAAGTTACCTGCCAGTCCAGGTCAATTTTAGTTTTAATACTTATACTCTTGTTGATAGTTGTTAAAAGTTAAAGATTAGGTTATCAGTCAATATCAGTCAAAATGGTTTATTCCGACGAAGAAAACGCCATATTGTCTTATGCGACATTAAAAATTATCAACGAGAGGCTCTTACACGCAGAAGAAATCGGCAGCTTTATCCTTGCAGACTTGTGCCATTAAAATCCACATAAATAGAATATTAAGTAACCTTGGAATAAATGCCGTCAAAAGATGGATGAGATTGCAGAATGTCCCTGTATTTTTCACCTGCATATACCATATAAAAAAATATTTTTTTCGAATTTTTTAAGACGGAATATATTAAAAACTAATCGTTCAACTGCCTCAATTTTCATCAAGCCTATTAGAGAAATTTTTAAACTATGAAAAATTACAGACGAAAACTAGTCATCCTATTTAAAAAAAATTGTCAACTTTGCGATTAACTACTTGTTGGTAGTTGACATAATAAAAAAAATTTAGGTCATAAAAAGCTTTGAGCTATCCCATTAAATGAATATTTGGTTCCAAAATTCTAAGATCAAAAAAAGGGCCAAAGCCTGGGGGTCCTCTTATAATGGAACACACTGTACATTAGGTTGAATGTATTGAGACTTTTTTAACTTTGCCTATAATTTATTTTATTTCTTGAAATTTGATATTATTGATGTTTTTGTTTATTATCTTCATTCTGGTGTCTTGCTTGCAATAATAAAACTATATAGGTATCTGAAGAAAATATATACATATTATTTATGACAATAATAAAGGGTGTAGAAAGACTTTTTATACAGACTTTATATAGTCTCTTATCTCAGAAAAACAAAACATTTATTTACCAATAGTTAAGACAAATTTCCTGTGAACTTTCCACAAAGCATTTACTCTAAAACTTTAAAAATCAAAATTTTTATTTCTTGTAAATCATAAACATAGAACAACTATGAGTTAGTCCTATTAATCACTTACTTGGCCATTCTTATACACTTTTTCTTTAACTATTTTCTAAAAAACACTCCTATTTACATTTTCACGCTATTTGTTTTTATTTTTAATGCCTGTTCTTTAACATAACCTTAAAAGATGACAATCAGCTGATGTTTAAAGCGTATTTCATTTGTAATTAAGAGGTTTAAGCACATACCTTCTAGAGGCAGCCTTTCAGCTTGGCCGTGCGAGAGAAAAAGCCTGATAAATCCAAGGAAGTTTAAAGACGTTTTTAAACTTCCTTTGTTATTAAACATCTCCGCCGCCGCCTATGGACGTTCGGCAATGTTCGGGTTTTTGTCTGCCAACTTTTGTCAGCTAACTTCACACCGCTCAAAAAATAACCTTACTTTTACGAACCAAAACATACTTTAAAGTACGCACCAAAACAATCTAAAAGTCTACAAATAAATTGATTTTTACAGAAAATGAGTTCATTTAAGTTAAAATCTGACGATCCAGAATTTAAAGATCGCCAAAAGAAAGTTTTTGATCAGCTTCAAATTCTTGAAAATAACAGAAAAAATACTGTATGTAATAAAAATGTTGAAGGAAGTAGTGAATCTAACACTACAAGGAGAGCTCATAAAAGCGAGACAAGACATTTTAGAGGTAAAGAAAGTATATTTAAGAAACCACAGAATCCTGCGCCAAAAAATTTTATAAATAGGTAAGTACAATAATTGCGATATTCCATCAACTTAAAACGAAATCTACCCAACTTTGTATTCGTCATTTTATTCCCTAATTTTAAGAGCTGTAGATCTAATTGGCTGTCATTTTTAAATCATCCAGTTAAAAGCCAAGTTTTTAAGAAATAAATATATGATTATAATTATGTTGTTAGATAAACCCGGCCGTATAGGAATTGATCCATTATGATGTATGTACTTAAAAAGTCTATATCTATAGTTTCGAAAAAATAAAAATAACCTTTGTAGTGCCTAAACAAATGAGTGATTTTGATTATTTACTAGACTGTTAGTCATTTACTTACTATCCTAAAATAATATTTTTTAAAATATTTGACACAAAATAAATTTAAGTACTCACTTTATACATTACATTAATTAAGAAAATAAAGCGATTTAATAACCTTAAAACATAAAGGGTGTTTCATTTAAAAAAACGAATATATAAGTAATACCACACTTCTACCTGTATTGGAAAAGAACTTTGAAAAGATCATTCGGAACAGAGTAACCAAAGAAATTGGACACAAGATACCCCCTCATCAATTTGGATTTACATTCGATCACTCCCCTATCCACCCACTCACCATTTTAACATCAAATATCAAGCTGCAAACATGATGGGGCTAAGTAGTGCTGCCGTCTTCTTGGATGTAAAAAAGGCGTTTGATAGTGTATGGCACAGAGGTATTCTTTTTAAACTTCATAAACTAGAATGTCCACCCTATTTAATACTCATCGTCAAGCACTTTTTGAGGGTCGTCGTAGTGTTGTGAAAGTGAACGGCACCTTTTCAACCCCTTTTTCCTGTGAACAAGGAGTAAAGTTAAAGTCAAACAGATCAAGCGTATTCTTTCTTCTCTTAATACTAAAAAATCGTCTGGGCTGGATGGCATACCAGCAATCGTTTTAAAAAAAATGTGCTCCCGAGCTTGCACCCATCTTAACTCGCCTCTTTCGAATCTCTTACAACACGGGCATTTTCCCGGAGAGTTGGAAAGCTGCACGTGTACAACCTGTCCCAAAAAAAGGATCCAAAAGTCTCCCTTCTAACTATAGACCTATATCTCTTCTTTCAGTTGTTTGCAAAGTAATGGAAAAATTCATTAATTCCCAAATCTTAAAGTATCTGGAAAAACATAAGATCTTACATGATAGATATATGGATTCCGACACAGTAGATCCACAGCTGATCTTCTTTCTTAGTCTCACACAACTGGAACAAGTCCCTTGAGTTTCTTGGTGAATCCCAGATCGTTGCTCTTGACATATCCAAAGCTTTCGATCAGGTCTGGCATGATGGGCTTCTTAACAAACTTCCTTCTTACGGTCTTCCACCTAAGCTTTGCTCTTGGCTTTCCAGTTTCCTTTCTAATCGACGTATATCAGTTAGTGTAGATGGTCATTCCTCCAGCTTCTACCAAATTAATGCTGGGGTGCCCCAGGGTTCAGTGCTGGCACCCACGCTGTTTCTTCTACACATTAACGATCTTCTCTCCTCCACAATCAATCCCATTCATAGTTTTGCTGACGATAGTACCCTTTACTCTAGTATTCAATTTCTTAAGCCACGGGAAATTCTGATTTCGAAAACAAGCGCAGGTCAATGCAGATATCTCTTTCACAAGACCTCAAACTTATTTTGGATTGGGGCGCCAAAAATCTAGTTCAGTTTAATGCCTCGAAAACACAGTCATGTTCGTTGTCGCGAAAAAAGTCTGCAAATGCTCATCCCTTACATATGAGCGGCCAAGTTCTGCAGAACAAAGAGTCGTTTAATCTTGTCGGCGTTACTTTTGAGAATAACCTCAACTGGCACAAACACATTTCATCCATAGCCTCGGCAGCTTCAAAAAGCTTGGATTCCTCTTCCGAGCCAGAAAATATTTCTCTTCTTCCAATCTGTACACTCTGTATGTATCCCAAATCAGAACCTCTTTAGAATATTGTTCTCATGTCCGGGAAATGGCGTCCCCTACAACACTTAGCATTCTGGACTCCATTCAAAGAAGAGCCGTTCGTCTTATTAATGATCCAACGCTTACAGAAAGGCTTCCTCTTCTTGCCCACCGTCGAGCTGTAGGGGATCTGTCGCTTTTCTATAGGTATTTTCACGGCTTCTGCTCAGAGAAATTGGCCAGTATAATTCCTTCTCTGGCAGCTCCCAACATAGCAACACGTAGTGCAACTTTTATGCATCCTTTTACAGTTCAGTTAGAGAGGCCCCGAACTTCCCGCTTTCTTCGTTCCTTCATCCCTATAGTGTCAAGACTATGGAACCTGCTGCCCGCAGAAGTTTTTCCTTCTCCCAATCTCCAAAAATTTAAGTCCCGTGTGAACAAACTCCCTCTCATCACACTGAAGACACCCACGGTACAGGTCCCCAAATCCCCAGTGACTTTTGAGGGTGATTTTGGGGGGGTTGGAGGCGTTTTCGGGTTTTGTGACCTGAAAGACTTTTGATCACCGTGTTAAGAACTATCACTATGCAAAGTTTGAAAACAATTGGCCAAAATTCATTTTCCATAAAAAAATTATGGGATCCTTTAAAGTGCGTTTATCTCGAGAACGGCTGCTCCTAGAGACTTAAATAAAGTATACATTTTTGATGAAGGTTGATTTATAGTAACTTATTTTTTAATAAACAGGTCAATATTCTAAGGTTAAAAAAAGTTACGACATCTAAAACAAGTGAGGTAGGCCGTAGCTGGCGCCCTCTAGTAGCAACATCAAAAGCGTGGACGAATTTAAATTTCTCGCCTCAGAAAACCCCCAGATCCCAAATTTTGTACCTCTAGGTCATTTGGTTAAAGAATTATTAAAAAAAACGAAAGCAAAATTAAAAGTTAAACACCCTGTATCTTTGTTATTATCAACTTTCGGATAAGGCAAGTTTACGTAAATTGCATTATTTCGACCTAAAGAATCTGCTGTTGCTCTGTGTCCCATTACTTTTGGGACACCCTGTATAAGTAATGGCTGCAACTTTAGGGGGTAATTATCTATAGTCAGACGGGTCGCAAGTGAAATTCCTTTTACATGGTGATTAAATATGCAATAAGGTACCTTCGTACCAATTTTTGTCGTGGAACAACTTTTTTAAGTGTACTTTTTTTAATTTTTCCCATATAAGTAACGGCTGCAACTTTAGAGGTTGATTTTCTATAGTCAGACGGGTCGCAAGTAAAATTCCTTTTGCGTGGGGATTAAGTCTGTAATGAGGTACCTTCATACCAATTTTTGTTTTAAAACAACTTTTTTAAGGGACTTTATAATTATTTTAAAATTTTCTTTACTTATATAAGTGACTGCAACTTTAGGGGGTAATTTTTTTATAGTCAGATGGGTCGCAAGTGAAATTCCTTTTGCATGGTGATTAAGAATGCAATAAGGTACCTTCGTACCAATTTTTGTTGTGGAATAGTTTTTTTTGGTACTACGAATAAACAGGGATTTAATGTGCTTGTAAATTGCTGCTAACTTCAGTCTTTTTACGGGTGACGTAAGAAATAAACAGGCGGAAATTATAATAGGCTGTCAAATTTAGCTGCTAACTTCACATTTTCGGCTGCGTAAAAAAAGCTGCTAACTTAACTTTCGGCTGCGTTAAATGACTGCTAATTTCACTCCGGTAAAAGAAAGTGGTGGGCAAACTAGGTTGTAGAACAGTTGGTAAAAAATTGCAAGGTCTAGTAGACAGACTAAAAAGTCATTGGGAAACCTGCAAAAGCGAAATTAGTGATATCAGCAGTGGTCTTGAACTCTTCATGGTGATTGTCAGTCACAGTCTGGAACTAGCCAGAGTGAAATTATACAGTTGGCAAAGAAACAAAGAAGTGATAACTGTGAAAAGAGAAGTGTAGGTGGACGTGAAAATAGTGGAAGTAGCGGTCATTTGGATTCTTTTATTGTCGAACTGGACAAGATAAAAAAGAATTGGATAGACAAATAGCCAAAGCCGTTTACGCAACAAATTGCAGTTTTAGAGCTATAAAAACTAAGGAGGTTCGAAAGGCCATAGAAATGCTAATACTTCCACCATCTAGATTTCAGTTATCATCAACGCTCTTGAATGAAATATTTGAAGAAAAAAAATCTAATTGTTTTAACAAGTTATCTGGACAATCAGATTGCATGTCCTTGGATGGATGGTCCAATATACATAATGAGCCGATAATATGTGTCGTTTTGACTTTAGAGGGTGGAAACAGTGTTCTTTTAGAAAGCATAGATACATCTGGTCATCCTCATACAGCTGACTATCTTGCCAAATTGGCTATTAACTCAATAAATAGGTGCAAAAATAAATATAACTGTAAAGTTACCAGTATTGTTACAGATAGTGCAGGCAACATGGTCAGTATAAGAAAAAAATTACCGAGTCGTCCAATTACCCTATAATTACATATGGTTGTTCGGCACACTTACTTAGTTTGCTCTACAAAGATTTAGAAGCATCGCACATAAAAGAATATACAGTGTGTCCCAAATTGGTGGGGAATGTATGGGGAACTTGGAAACCACGATACATAGAAAATCGGTTAAATGGGGAAAGTTTTGGACAATTATGTTAGTAAGCTAATCCCGTTTACTACATGGTTTTATCTATTTAGGTTTTTGATAAATTTTGAAAAAACCTGAAACATGCATTTTCGAAAATCGGCCATATTTTTTTATGAGTGAAAATTTTTCAAATCTGTAAAAACTTCTTCATAACAACTTTTTTCGTAGAATATGACCCAGTAGTCAATTTTTATTTTCTACGTTTCGGGTTTTTAGAATCATCATCAACTTTATTTTTCATATGGACGCCATATTGGATTTTTACGCAGCCAAATAGTGCTTTTTATTCTGATTTCAACAATGTATAACATGTTATAATTTAAGAGTTTATAATCTCATTTATTTCAAAAAACAAATATTTTCTCAGTTGGCCTTGATTCCGGCGAACGTCTTTTTTTATAAACAATAAAATATTAGTAATTGGCAAAATAGATAAGCTGAACAGATATTTTACAGAAATGGGTTTCGCAAACATAGCTATAACGTTAATACCGTGTTACAACAAAACTACACGTAACAAGTTATTTGAAACAAGTGAAAACAAAAACAATAAAAAGTGACTAAACTAATATTCCTACTAAAATAAAGATGTAAAATAACGACCTAAAATTCAAAATATTGTCCATATTTCTCAACATATTAACGATATTTTTTTAAATAGTCCTAACTACCCTATAAATGGTTGACTTAGGTATGGGGAATTCTCTATCAACATTCCTGGCTGAAGATGTTGGATTTTCTTTAAAATGTTGGTTAACTTCATAGGTCGTGGTTTTTAAAACTTCCGAATTTAAGCAAATTTGTAACCAGTTTTCGAAAGTATGTTAGTTTAGGATGCTGCCTTGCAGGAAAATTGTCGAATTGCTTTGGAAATAACGTTGCAAAATATCAAGTATTTCTTTAAATAGTTAACCATTTCACAAAATTAAAAAAAAATTAATAACGTACTCGAGCTAACTTGATAATGACGCTAGATGACATTCGCCGGAATCAAGGCCAACTGAGGAAATATTTGTTTTTTAAAGTGGGTGAGGTTATAAACTCCTAAACTATAACATGTTATATATTGTTGAAATAGGAATAAAAAGCACTATTTGGCTGCAAAAAAATCCAATATGGCGCTCATATAAAAAAGTAAAGTTGATAATGATTCATCAACTTTACTTTTTTATATGGGCGCACTTAAATTTTCTTGTAACACGTATTAACGTTATAGCTATGTTCGCAAAACCCATTTCTGTAAAGTATCTGTTCAGCTTATCTATTTTACAAAAAAAAAAAACGTTCGCCGGAATCAAAGCCAACTGAGAAAATATTTGTTTTTTGAAATAAATGAGGTTATAAACTCTTAAATTATAACATGTTATACATTGTTGAAATCAGAATAAAAAGCACTATTTGGCTGCGTAAAAATCCAATATGGCGTCCATATGAAAAAATAAAGTTGATGATGATTCTAAAAACCCGAAACGTAGAAAATACAAATTGACTACTTGGTCATATTCTACAAAAAAAGTTGCTTTGAAGAAGTTTTTACAGATTTGAAAAATTTTCACTTATAAAAAAAATATGGCCAATTTTTGAAAATGCATGTTTTAGGTTTTTTCAAAATTTCTTAAAAACCTAAATAGATAAAACCATGTAGTAAACGGGATTAGCTTACTAACATAATTGTCCAAAACTTTCCCCATTTAACCGATTTTCTATCTATCGTGGTTTCCAAGATCCCCATACATTTCCCACCAATTTGGGACACACTGTATAGTACATTAATATGTGAAGCATACAAAAATCAAATTGATCTAGTGATTTTTAAAAAAGTTTCAGACATCTGTATTAAAAGGATGGCTGAAGATTTTCTACAGTTGCTAAAACCAATTTCTATAGCACTGGATGCAATGCAACAAAAAGGTGCATTTTTATCAGATAGTTTACACACACATGGAAAAAGTTACTGGCTATTTTTAACAGTTTTGAATTTGAAGAAGAAAGAAGCTTGAGTCAATATAAATTCTTTAGGAAAAGATATTTTTAAGCTCTAACCCCTTTCACTTTTTGGCGTATATTCTTGATCCTACAATAAACAAAGAAAAATATCCATTACTAGATAAAAAAAAGAGAGATGCTCTACACGTTGTTTCCAGATATTTTGCAGACACAGGATTATTACTATTACATTAAGTTGGAAGCTGAGTCGGACCCTTTTTACAAAACCCTGTTTTCAGAGAAAATAATTAAAAATGTAACAGCAGTACAGTGGTGGAGATCTCAAGATGTTTTAGAAATTAAGCAAGTGCCCCTATAGTGATTTCTGTTTTGTGTGCCTGTACCTCGTCTGCCGATATCGAAAGGATTTTTTCCACCTATGGACTCGTACTTTCAGATATAAGAAACAGACTTGTCAGTGACAAACTAATATTTCTATTTAAGCATGATAACACTAAGGTTTTTTTAAATTAGGTATTTTTGTATTATAAGGTTTTTTGGTTTTAAATTTTATATATATATATATATATATATATATATATATATATATATATATATATATATATATATATATATATATATATATATATAGCAGTTTTGTTGCGTTTGTCGTATTTATGACTTTTTTAGTCTGTTTTTAAATATTGGCTTGTTTGTCCTATGTAAACGTTATCACAGTCCTTGCAAGGAATTTCATATATAATATGGCTTTTTTTTTTTTTTTTTCAATTTTGTCTTGAGATTTGAAAATAATTTTTTATTAAATTATGCCATGGCAAACTGTAATATTTTCTTTTTTAAAAATATTTTGAATATTTTCAGATAGTTTAGAATGTATGGTAAGGATAGATATTTTTATTATTATTATTGTTTTTTTTCCTGCCGTTTCGAATTTGTTTGAATTATAAATTTGTAAATTTTTTTTTTAAAAATTGAGTTGCGGAGAAGGTTAAATGCTTGTAACAACGCTAATGGTGGTCACTTTAAACATTTTCTTTAGCTTTAAGCAAATTGTGTATTGTACAAAAACAAGAGTTTTGAATAATCATGGTGTTTCTACGATTACTTTCATTACGCCGACGAATGTTTCTTTGCACATTTTATAAAATTAACCATATCTGCTAAGGGAAACCCCAAAAAGAAAAAATATCAAAGGTAACTTTTGTGGTTATGAATAAGCTTCATAACTGGTGCATCAAAATTGGCAAAAGTCAGTGGCGCACATATTCTTTCTCTAAATACATTTTTACAGTTACCCCGTACACACGCCACTGCCGAGCAAAGATTTTTACTTAAAACTACGCACTTTTTTTAATACACTTTAAATTCCAAGTTTCATTAAAATCGTTGAGTGGACTTTTTTAATTATTTTTAGTAAAGAATTATCCCCGAACGATGGTCCATGTTTTTGAAACACCCTTATATATATATATATATATATATATATATATATATATATATATATATATATATATATATATATATATATATATATATATATATATATATATATATATATATATATATATATATATATATATATATATATATATATATATATATATATATATATATATATATATATATATATATATATATATATATATATATATATATATATATACCACCTTCTCTCGTTTTCTACGAGAAATGAAACGAGTTGAGGAAAAACTTTTAGCACGGTCATATTTTGGGTCCATGAGGAGCATTCTTTTGAAATATACAGGGTGACCCAAAAAGAAAGTACATATCAAAGTTATATTTTTTTATGAACACCACATATTGTTTTATATTTTTAGATACTATAGACCAAATAAAAAGGGGAGTTATTGTTATATTTCCTATACCTAAAAATCCCTTTCTGAGAAATTTAGAGAAATTTAAAAATACAGACCATAATTTAAAAATTGTTTACACCCTGTAACATATAGCGAGCTGCTCGTAATTAAATTTATTGCTTAGCTCAAGATTTAAGTTAACTATCACATAAAAGTTTTGCCTTAATATTATACAGAGTGTTGAAAAAAATTGCCTCAAAGTTTGGACACACATTTTATTAAATAACTTCCTTAAGTTAAATGGAACACCCTGTATTTAGTGGCCTATTTTAACGCGGAACTAAATTCCCTTTAAAACCATATTGGGGTTTCCTATATCTATCTCTTCTGCTTTTTATGCAAAAGGCATTTTTATATTTGACTTATCATTTATCTTAAAAATGAAACACCCTGTATTGTAATTAAAAATCTTTTTATTAGGGATTACGTAGTTTCGCTAAAAGCACAAGTTTAAATTTTTGAAAATAAGATGTATCTCAAGTAAAATGCAGGCAAAAGTAATAACTCCAATTTATTGTCATTTCCAAAATATTAAAGCATTCTTAAAAATGAGAATCGAAATATAGTAGAAGGCCCACCTGTCCAAATTGTTGAGACGAAATATGGTAAATTGCCCTTGTTTCTTAGCAAATGTATCAGGCTTAATTTTTCATAACAACGGATTATTTAACAGACATATCTTTTACTACTACAGTGACGAAAATCTAATATTTTTAGAACGGCCCCCATTTGTTTTTCGGCAGTTGCAAAATTTTCTTCGACGGCCCACATTTGTTTTTCGGCAGTTGCAAAATTTTCTTCGTTGGCCCCCATTTGTTTTTCGGTAGTTGGGAAATTTGCTGCGACATCTGATGGTTCGGCTTGAAGAATATTTTCCCAATCAGGGAAAGCGTTAATTAAATATTGTTCTTGTCTTGACGCCTCAACAGTTTCTTCTGTCCAGTCTTCTGGAGACAACGGTTCCTCAAATTCGACTATTGGTAGTGGTAGCTCACCTTGAAATTCAATGTCTGCTTTTTTAATAAGTAGATTTTGTAAAATTTGAAGGGATGGTTTGCCAGACATTTTTTTTTAAATGATTTTAAAAACTTATAATAACTTGTAATATATATTTATGTATCTTTTCTATACGATCAACAGATTGCGAATGATCTCAGCACAAATCTTGGTTGCATTTATACAAACCAAAGTCGAAAAAATACTGTTGACCGGATAGTGAACCTAGAGTTTTTTAAAAAATATAAAATGTTGTCTAGTCCTGGTTAGATATAGAGTAAAAATCTAACTTGTTGTACTCTCATGACCGGCTAATGAACCAACTAGACAAGAGGGGTATTCGCGAAAATTTTAAATTAATATGAAAGCAAGTGTACATAACATTTTTTAATTGTATTGACATCACTTTAAAACTATTTTTAATAATTGATTTAAATCTAAAAAGTAAAATTTATTTATTTAATATATGTTTATTTCATTATATGTTCATTATTCGCTATTTATATTGTATGAGTCTTGTCTTTGGGGTTATTTTAATAGCGTGTTTTGATTCTTAGCCAATTATAAAATAAAATCTTATGCAAGGTGTGGGTAGTACACGTGTAGGGTTGGGTTAAAATAAAAATGCGATACATTGTAAGAAGACATACATAAATATATTACATTAAAATAGTATATTATTAATTTACAAATTAAGATTTTTATTACAAATAGAACAATTTTGTTGGCTGTTAGGCGGTCCATCGAAATTTGTTTTCCAATCAGGTTGATTGTAATGAAAAAAACAAGGCAGATTTATTTGCAAATAATAGTTTGTTTTATATGCGGATGGTAATTTTGACCAAATTTCTAGCAGTTCCAAAGGTTTTGCATATTTAATAAGATATTTTAGTGGTAGTAATTTTAATTCTTCGTTGGAGAATCTGATAAGCTTTTCTCCATTTATATGAAATAGCATTAAATTTGGTCTGCCATCTTTTTTATTTTCTACTAAGTCTGTAAATCAATGGATGTTTGTTGTTGTTGTCTCTCTTTTTCTAATAAGAAGAATTTCAGCCTTTCTTGATGTCAAATTTTTTTGTCACTTTTTGATAGGTTTGGGGATGGTTTTCCAATATTAATTTTTTTTATAACATATTTTCTGGAATATGCTTTTGGTAAGTTCATTCCAGGAGTGGTCTATTGGCATAATGTACCTTTTTGTGTTAGATATTTATCAACAACATTTTGGAAAGGGAATTTATAGGGTCAAGGGTGGGTTTTAGTGGGGGATTGTGGATTGGTTTGGGGGGGATTGGTGGGCTGGTTTGGGGGATTGATTCTCTGACTCCTGACCCATATCTCGAAGCTGTCCTTCCTAACTACTCCCTTGATCACCAGCACAGATGGTCTGTTCGTGGGAAGGAATAATTTGGAATACGAGGTTTTATTTCCATAAAGTCTGATACATTTGCTAAGAAACAAGGGCAATTTTCATATTTCGTCTCAACAATTGGGACAGTGTGCCTTCTACTATATTTCGATCCTCAATTTTAGGAATGCTTTAATATTTTGAAATTTACAATAAATTGGAGTTATTACTTTTGCTTGCATTTTACTTGAGATACATCTTATTTTTAAAAATTTAAACTTGTGCTTTTAGTGAATCTACGTGATTCTTAATAAAAAAGATGTTTTTAAATTTCAATATAGGGTGTTCCATTTTTAAGATAAATGATAAGTTAAATATAAAAATCTATTATAAAACAGAAAGATATTAACCTTATAATTTAATTTATTTCATAAAAATCATAAATCATTCATTAACAGGAATTATTTAATAAAATGTGTGCTTCAAACTGTTAGCCAATTTTTTTACTCTGTATAACTAAAGGTAAACTTTTAAGTAATGTTAAAAATGCAAATAAATGTTAATTCGGCCGTTTATGTTCGGGTAAACCATCATATTCATGTCAGTTTTTATATAAATTTCATGATAAGGTTTTGGTATAGGAAAAATCAAAAACTAGTCTAATATCTAAAAATAAAATAAATTATTGACCAAAAATAAATTCGTTAGCTTTTTTGATACCGTATAATTCGATAGTTTTGCAGTATGGACCTCAATGTGCAGTGTAAAATGTTTCTATTTTCTGAAAGAAAGGTGGAATGTGGTGACGAGCTTATTTTGCTACAGTATATATAATTCTATAATAAAACATATCAAGGTATATAAAAAAATATTAATATTTCCTCGGGGAAACTTTTAAAGGGCTTTTTGGATTTTTAAAAACCTTTTTATTTCTTTCCCCTTTTTTTGGAAAAATTTAAGTAATTTTTTTATGAAGGAAATTTTAAGGAAATAAAACCAAAATAATTTTAAATTTAAAAATTTGGGAAATTTTTTGGGCCAAAATAATTTTGTTTTGGTTTAAATGGCCTTGAAGTCAAATCTCAAATTTTTGTTTACGAATTTTTCAAATTTTCCGTAAAGGGTTTTTCCCAAAATTAATGCCCAGACGCCCCCTTTTTGGGGTACAGAAACAAATTCACTAAATAAAACATAGTAAGGAAAAAAAAATTAAACATTTTTATATTTATAAATTTGTATTTTGAAAAAAAAAAAAAATATTACGATACTATTTTTATTCTATTACATACTATTTTTATTTGTATGAAAATTTTTTTGAAAACCCCCCCCTTCAGATTTTCCCCCTTTCCCCAATAAAAACGGCCCTTCAAAATGCGTCTTTTTGGCATTAGGTCTGAATGGTGGGAATTCCCAACGTTTTAAAAATTTACGGGCCCTTAAAAGCGTTAATCGATTAACGGTAGAAATCGTTTCAGATATTCCAAAATTCAACCCCTTTTTTTAAACAAAACACACACATATGATCCTTTTGGCGTTAAAATTTACCATATTTATTTTTAAATCAGCTACGTTTTTAGTTTTTTGCCCCTTATTTGAAAATTATAACCTATCGAAAAGTGCTTAGGACATAAAAAATCTACATGAAATGAGCTTTCCGAATATGAAACACTCGTTGAAATCAAGTTGGTGTAAACACCTGTGTACTAAGAAAAAATGTCTTCAATTTAATCCACGGTATAAACCAGACTTTTGTTTTGACCCTTTTTGACCGCCCTTTATATAAAGCTGAAAATAAACTCAATAAAGTAACAAAAGCTTTCATTTTAGACTACGAATTAAAGTACTATTTTTTAAAACTCCTTTTTAATAGAATACCGGATTTCAAGAAGAATCCACAAAAGGACGAAATCTCACTTGAGGATGTTCAAGATGTAACTGAAGAAAGTAACAAAAAATCTGCAATGGATTTTCTACGGGAACTGGCCAATAGAAAAAAATTAGAGCAAGGAATCATGGAAGATGAACGGCTGGAAGAATTACCCACAAAAATTGTATTTAATAGGCATGTGAAAGTATCAGAGACTGTGATTAAAGGTAGGAAATATTTTCAAAGGCAACAACATTCTTAAAATTATCTTAATTTTTTTAAGTATTAGTAATGGTCTCCTTGCATAAAAAATATAATTTAGGTATAGTTTGTCTCAAAGTATACCGTGTTAGCTTTTGCCTTTTTTTTATGGTTTAAACCCCCGGGGAAAAAAAACTGCGGATTAATTAAAGGAAAAAATTTAGGAAACAAATAAAAAAATTTTGTTTATTTTTAAAATATAATTTTAAAATTACAAAAAATTAAAATTTTAAAAAGTTTAATAAATTTATAATAATTTTAACATAATTTTTTTTAATTAAACCAATTTTTTCACTTCAAGTCACATTTTTTCAATAATTTTTTTTTTTTTAAAAATTAAATCCTAAATTTTTTTATAATTTTACTAATTTTTTTATCTCAACCTTTTTTTATTTTTTTAGTAATTCATTTTTTCAAAAAACATGGGGTTAAAAATGGGGAAATTTTTGCTTGTTTTTTTTCTTTTCCCCATGGGGGTTAAACCCAGTAACGGGGAAAAAAAAGATAACCTTTAAACCAAAAAATTAAAAATTGTTTTTTTTAATTGCAATAAATTTAGGCTTAAAAGTTGCCTTTTTTGTAACTGAATTAAAAAAATTTTTTCAACAAATTTAATTTTATTTTAAAAAATTTTGCTTTTTTTAAAACCAGGGTTTTAAAAAAAGGGGAAAATTTTTTTTTAAGTTTTTAAAAGTTTTTAAAAGTTCCCTTTTTTGATTCCAAGTGTTTTAATTTCTTTTTCAAAAACTAGCAAGCAGTTTGGGACAAATCCGTCTTCTGAACCAGCGTGTATTATGGTAATGCGTTTTCCTTTATTTGAAGGTGCTTTCGTCCGACAGTTTTGACTGGAATCAACCCATCCTTTGGATACTGTGCTTGCCATGTTTCATCAAGGTAAATTATGGGTTTGTTTTCTAACCTATATCTTTTAATTTCTTGAAGGTAATTAAATCTCCAAGTGCGTAATCTGTGAGATTCCATTACCACTTGGTTTGTCTATTTTGCGATATTTAAATCCCATTTTACAAACAACTCTATGGAGGGTGGCACTGCTAATATTTAAATTGGTTTCGTCTTCGTCTAGCTTCTTTTTCAGTTTATCCAAGGTAGGAACAACTCCGCTTTCATGTTTTTCTTCTTATTAGGTTCTGATTACTATTGTCTATACGGTGAGATGGAAAATCCCTACGTTTTTTCTTTTGTTCAATTCTTTACTATTAATAATATCCCTTATCGATGATATTGGAGTTTTTGTAAGTAGACCCGTTTCTTTTAAAGCTTCTTGTTTTATTAGTCCTCTACTGATTAAAGTTTCATACACATTTTTTATAACCTGTTTTGCATCTAATGACAAATAATTTTGACGCGACATAGTTATATTCTCGTAAAACGGTTATTCATCACTGCCACTAAAATATTAACCGAAATATTTATATACCTAATGGTCAATACTCAAGAAATACCTGGCCCACCCCTGCCATTGTGAAATAATGGGTTTCCCCAATAACAATAGGTAATAAAATCGTTAAAGGTTTATTGGGATATTGTCCGTCAAAAGCCATAGCGATATACTTTGAGACAGACTATACAAAGGTTATTTTTAGCCAATAAATAATATGTACAGGGTGTCCCATTTTAGGCACTTTTATAAGGTCTCTCCGTAAATCCGCAGAGAGATCGACGCAACAAGCTGCAGGTGGATAGACTGCATGCTTAAGGGCAGATCAGTATAATAATATACTTTAATTCTTGAAGAATCTCTTATAGGTCAGGTTGAGCGAGGATGTCCGCAGGGGAAGTGCTATCCCCACTGCTATGCACTCTTGTCACGGACGACCTACTAAATGTCCTACAACTGAAAGGGCACCAAACACTGGGATGCGTAGACGATCTCGTCATTATGGTCCAAGGAAAATTGAACAACACTTTTAGGGATAAAATGCCACAGGCTGAACGTAGTTACCAGATGGACGAAAAAGGAGGGACTAAACATATTCTCTTCCCAATCAGCCATAGTCGCCTTCATCAAAAGGAGAAAACTAGAGGGCCTAGGACCCTTAACCTAAGAGGTAAAACAATCAAGATTGTGGGAGAGGTTACATATTTGGTTGTCATCCTAGACTCTAAACTTACCTGGAACCAACATCTACAGAAAATAAGAAAGAAAGCGGAGATGACTCTTATGTTAATCAGACGCGCACATGGAAAAACATGGGGCCTTAAATCAAACATGGTTTATTGGTTATACACCATGCATGGTGGTAAGACCTATGATAAATATGCATCACTGGTATGGTGGACAAAGTACGACAAAGAACTGCTGTTACAGAACTGGCCAAGGTACAGAGACTTGTTTTCTTATCTATAACAGGGGCAATTAAAACAACCCCAACAGCAGCAATGGAGTGTCTCTTGGACCTTCCACCACTTAACCTCTTAGTGATGGGAGAGGCAAAAATGGGCTACTTCCGGCTGCAACAAAAACCAACTGGTGTCTACGTTAGTTTGGGACATAATGACATAAAAATCAGGATGGTGACAACATCCTGGACGTCAAAACAGACCAGATGATTCCATAATACTTATTTAACAAAAACTTCGAGGTAATATTTCCAGATCGAAGTGAGTGGCAGCAACCTGGTCTGCAGCACGGTTGGAGACATCATCTGGTATACAGATGGATCCAAAACCGACCAAGGAACTGGAGGGGGCGTGTACACTGAAATAAGGAATTCACAATTCTCCATTTCACCAGAAACACACAGCTCTGTATTTCAAACGGAAATATGTGCTTACTGCACTGTGTAAAAGAAAATAACAGGAGGGCTTATATAAACAAGCGGATCTGCATAACAACAGATAGCCAGGTGCCACTAGGGGCACTAGTAAACCCCAAGGTAACGTTAAAACTGATGTGGGAATGCCAAAAAGAACTGGTAGTCCTGGGAGAACTCAACAGGATAACTCTCCTGCGGGCACCAGGACATTCGGAAATAGAAAAAGCGGATGAGTTAGCGAGACAGGGATCATCCACACCATACTTTTGACCGGAACCTACCCTTGTGGTGAACAAAACCACAGCACGAGGGCAAACCAGGGAATGGATCCGAAATAAACACGAGGAATACTGGGGGAGCCTCAGTAGAATAAGACATGGAAAAGGCTTCATAAGAAGCCCATCCAAAAGAACGAAGGAAAAACTACTCAGACAAAGTAGGAAAAGTCTTTGCATAACAGTAGGGCTGCTAATAGGGCACGATAACCTAAGAGGACATCTACACAAGATAGGCTCATACAATGGGGACCCAAGTTGCAGAATGTGCGACGAGGGGGAAAAACAGCCCACCATATCCTGTGCGAATGTTAAGCGTTGAATCACAAAAGACAGACATTATTTGGGCAACCGAAAATAAGCCTACAGGAATATATCAACCAACCGGTCTCGGGGTTATACAGACTTGTAGAAGAAACACGACTAATGGGAGGATTGGTATAAAAGATAATGGGAGATTAGGCACAAAAAGCCCAAGAGGCTGCGCTGCTCTCTGGTAGTAAATCAAGACGGCTTCCAGGGAGAAAAAGAATTGTTAGTGCTAACAAAAAAAAGTAATCTATGCGTCATGTCATTTTTTTGTCAAAAATAAAATGGTAAAATCAAAATTTTAATATTTTCGCTTGCTTGGGTTACGGGGAAAAACCAAAAAATTGTCAATTCCAGAATGACCATATATTTTCTTAGATAAAAGAGATACAGAAAGATGTTTTATACAAAAGTTTCTTTTAGTAATTGTTGAATAATCTGCCGTTTTTAGAATAAGTATACGGGGTCAGGTAAAAAAGTTATTGGACCCAACCTCATTTTTTTAAACGAAAAACGAAACTGTAAATTTTAATCCAATAAAAAAAAACATTAAATTCTCTTTTAAAAAATTTAACACAACATGGATGATGTTGGTTTTCTATGCGATTAAGTAAAACTATATTACTTTAAAAAAAGGGGGTCATGAGTGTAATTTAAAGAGTCTTACTTGACATTACATCTTATTAAAATAAAATTGAAATATATCGGGTGTTTCAATAATTGTGTCTAAAAAACTTGATTTTCCCTTGGATCTTTTAGAAAGAAGAACCTATACAAAAAAATTTATTGAACTTGTAGTATTTGTTTATATCCGGAAGATTTTCCAGACACCCTGTACTTTGTGGAGTATAGGCCACAATGATGTTACAAGACAGAAGTAAATCTTGAAGATACAAAGGTTATTACACAGTAGATATGAACCAAATTATTATGGCCCCTTATTTTTGAATTCCTTACCGAAACTATTAAACTGTTCCTAAAACAAATTATAATATTTTTTTTTCAAGACATCTTTTACATTTTTCATAACTTTCTTCTTCTTATTCCCTGGGAGCCGTCTTGGTTTACTACCGGAGGCAGCGCAGCCTCTTGGGCTTTTTGTGCCTAATCTCCCATTTTCTTTTATACCAATTGTCCCATTAGTCTTGTTTCTTCTACAAGTCTGTATATCCCCGGGACTAGTTGTTTGATATATTCCTGTGGGCTCATTTTCGGTTGCCCAAATAATGCCTGTCTTTTGTGATTCATCGCTTCACATATGCACAGGATATGGTATGCTGTTTCTTCCCCCTCGTCGCACATTCTGCAAGTTTTTTTTTATCGTAGGAATTAGGAATGCATATCTATGCACACCCCGTGCTTGGTGTTCTAGCGCACGTGATAATGTGGGAGTTCGGACAGCGCCGACCCACTAAACCCTTCCCCTACTTCCAGCTTCATAGGCTACCCGTACTGGAACCGCTTTCGCATTACTTCGGTACGAGTACTGTCTGACAATATTAACATCTCCATCATATTTTCAGCGTTAAAATTTAAACTTGTTGTTCTTACAAACTCCTGTCTCTCATTTTCCCATCTCTGACAGGCGAAGAGTGTATGCTCGACGTCATCCATTTTTCCACAGTATAGACAGCTGTCCGAATCTGCTCTATTTCTATCAAACAGGTACTTTCTGAAGCAAGCATGCCCCGAGAGCACCTGAGAAAGAAAGTAATATATTTCTCCACTCGGTCTGTTTAGCCATACTATTCCTGTTGCCATCTTATAAGAAGAGAAGATCTAGCATTTTGCTTAGACTCTCCATCAAAAATTGCTCTACGTCCTAAAACCATTAGTTTTATTGGAGGTACGCCTGACAGCACTCCTGCGGCAGCCAGGGAAATAGTTCTGTATTCACTACATGTTCAAAGACAGAGGATTCTCTGAATTCTGTTAAGTCTGGCAATTCTGCAACTTGGGTCCCCATTGTATTAGCCTATGTTGTGTAGGTGTTCTCTTAGGTTATTGTGCCTTTTTAGCAGCCCTACCGTTATGCAAAGTCTTTTCATACTTTGTCTAAGTAGTTTTTCTTTCGTTATTTTGGATGGGCCCCTTATGAAGCCTTTTCCATGTCTTGTTCTACTGAGGCTTCCCCAGTATTTCTCGTGTTTGTTTCGGATCCATTCCCTGCTTTGCCTTCATGCTGTGGTTTTGGTCATTCCAAGGGCAGGTTCTGGTCCAAAGTATGGTGTGGATGATCCCTATCCCGCTAGCTCATCCGCTTTTTCGTTGCCTTCTATTCCCGAATGTTCTTATACCCACAGGAGAGTTAACCTGTTGCGTTCTCCCAGAAGTTCCAGTTTTTTTGGCATTCCCATGTTAGCTTGAACGTTACCTTGGGGTTTACTAGTGCCCCTAGTGGCACCTGGCTGTCTGTTGTTATGCGGATCCGCTTGTTTTTATAAACCCTCTTGTTATTTTCTTTTGCAGAATGCAGTAAAGCATATATTTCCGTTTGAAATACAGAACTGTATGTTCCTAGTGGAATGGAGAATTGTAAATTCCTCATTTCACTGTACACGCCCGCTCCAGTTCCCTGGTTCCCTAACTTTCTTTATAAGAAATGAGATGGTTCCCTCTTATCATAAATTAGGTGCAGAAAATGAGTGAATAAAATTAAAGCCAGTGTATAAATCAGTTTTATCACCTATAATACCACTAGAGCTTAAATTAATACTGGAAATTTTTTCGAGTACGAATATTTTAAAAAATTTCCAATTTTTAATTGAAGCTAGAGTTGTATTTGAAAAGAAAATTTTACACCAATTTTGTTAAAAAATACTAGGATAATGATGTTTTTTGATAGTTTTTGGTACACAAAATAATAAATAATAAGTCGATAGTAGCTCAATCTCTCAATTTACTCCAAATTCATTTTACTAATAATTAAAAATTCTATTAGGATTGTTATATTTTAAATTTCTACTGAATACAAAAAATGGCGTCACTTTGGAACCTTTTTTGTATGTGAGTACAAAAGTGTCGGTGAGGTTAATCTCGATTGTTGTCGATACTTTTCGTCTTATACATGGGGGAGGAGGGGGGTGTGGAATCCAGTGCTATCCGAACTGTTATTAAGACGTATGTTAGGTAGGTAGCTAGGTTTAAAGTGAGTGGGTATAACACCCTTCCACCGTGACCAATCGGTCTATTGTGGCCCACACCCTTTTATATTTCTTACACCAGGTCCAGCCTTCTATTAAATCTGATGATCCTGTTGAGACAGAGAGATCTTTTACCTCCCCCCGCAACAAGGTGTCATTGCCGAGGATTACGAATCTTAGTCGTGCCATTGTTGGGCACGAACACGGTATGTGTTCTGCCGATTCATCCCCCTCCATGCACATGCGGCATTCGGCGTCTTCCGCTAGGCCGATCTTCTGCATGTGGTATTTTTAGTCTGCAGTTTCCGTGTACAGTCCCACTAGAGTTTTAAGGTGCCCTTGATTGCTCCAGTAGTTTAACAACATTGTTGGTTCGGTGGGCTTATAAAGGTTTTCGAGTGTCTGAGACCCGAAGATTTTCTCTTTGTGTCCAAGCTGATATGAAATGCTTGGCCACTCCATAAGATATACCTATGACGTATGTTACCTTTTTTAATTAATGTATTAATATGAAACATACTTAAATTTGAATATTTTTTATGGCATCGCCAGAGTAGCTAGTCTAGCTCTTACAGTCGTTCAGATATCTAAAAAACCCTTTTTGTGCAAAATAAATAATAAACAATACTTTTTTTAGGACGAACCAGTAATAGTGATGACAAACAGACATCTGGAGTTATATTAAATAAAGACATCACTGAAAAACTTTCGTTTAACAACTCCAAATTGGTGATGCCCGAATATGTCATAGGCCAAAAAGCAGTAAAAAAAGACAAACATATTAAACGGAGCAAGACAGAAAAAGGAAAAGAACTCAAGCTAGACCACCTTATGTATGAGGATGAATGAATTTTTTTAACGATTTATTTAATGGATAAAGAACTTGCACCGAGGATATTCAATGTTAGATCTTTATGCCATTATGCATCTTTAAATGGAAGCAATTGTAATACCTAATAAATTATTTTAAAATAATTATAATTTTAATATACGAGGTGGGTTTGAAAGGTCCATGCAAACATAAATAAAATTGCTTGTTTGGGGTAAACCTTTTTTATTTTTCTACATAGTCTCCCCTTAGGCTTATACACTTCGTCCAACGATGTTCCAGTTCGTTGATCCCTTCCAAATAATAGGATTTGTCCAAGTCTGCAAAATATCGATCAGTGTCTGAAATCACTTCCTCGTTTGAATAGAATCTTTGTCCCGCCAGCCATTTCTTCAAATTGGGGAACAAATAGTAGTCCGAGGGAGCCAAGTCTGGAAAATAGGGGGATGTGAAACGAGTTGGAATCCTATTTCCATTAATTTTGCGACCACAACTGCTGAGGTGTGTGTTGGTGCGTTGTCGTGATGGAAAAGGACTTTCTTGTGGGCCAATCGTGGACGTTTTTCTTGCAGCTATGTTTTCAAACGGTCCAATAATGATGAATAATATGCACCTGTAATAGTTTTACCCTTTTCCAGATAGTCGATGAGGATTATCCCCTGCGAATCCTAAAAGACAGTCGCCATAACCTTTCCGGCCGAAGGAACGGTCTTCGCCTTTTTTGGTGCAGATTTCTCCTTGGTAACCCATTGCTTAGATTGTTGTTTGGTCTCAGGAGTATAGTAATGAATCCATGTTTTATCCACAGTGACGAAACGACGCATAAAGTCCTCCGGCTTCTTCTGGAACAGCTGCAAACCATCTTTGCAACACTTCACACGATTCCGTTTTTGATCATCTTGCGGATAGCTTTCCTGTTCAAATGTTTATGTAAAATATTATGTACCCGTTCGGTCGAGATGCCCACAGCACTAGCAATCTCACGTACCTTAACTCTTCTGTCATCCATCACCATATCACGGATTTGATCAATGATTTCTGGAGTTTTAACCTCCACAGGCCGTCCAGAACGTTTAGCGTCACTTGTGCTCATTGGCCAATCCGAAAATTTTGAAACCACTTGTAAACTGTTCTAATCGAAGGTGCAGAGTTACCATAATGTTTATCAATCTTTTCTTTAGTCTCCTGAGGCGTTTTACCTTTCATAAAGTAATGTTTAATCACCACACGAAATTCTTTTTCGTCCATTTCTTGAAAATCACTCGACTTACTTGATTCACACGAATGCCAAACACAAAAAAATAGACCAATATGGCTGACATTTGGTGTGCGTTCATTCAACAGATGCTACTAACTAAACATGACCTCGATACGCCGGTGGTGCCATCTCTCGGACTTTGCACGGACTTTTCAAACCATCCTCGTACTAAGTGACATAGAAAATGCAACACCCGGAATTATTTATTGAATTGTGATAAAAACTTGTAAACATATTTGCTATCAGGGAAGAATAAGCTGATAAAATTTTAAAGACATTCCGAGCCTTACTTTTTTTGTAAATGCATTTTTTGTTATATCAGGATCCGAACAATATGAACATGTTTCAATCAAATCAATCAATCAAAAGATGCTTTATTGTCTTTAAAAAATATACATTTTCATGGACAAAGCGTCTTAGGGACTAAAAATATTAATATGGTATATAAATTAATAAATATATATGTATAAATAAATAAAAAATATAAGAGATAAAATTATAAAAAATTATGAAAATTATACAATTAATTAAGAATTTACAGTGTTAAAAACGTATAATACATTTGACATTGAATTTGTCAAACAGAGATTCCAGCATAAAAAAAAAATTATAGTGATAAAAAGTAAAAATTAAAATATCATTACATTAGGTAGGAAGGTTTGAAGTGAGTGGACTTTTTACACCCTCCACTGCGACCGCTCGGTCTATTGTGGCTCACACCTTTTTATATTTCTATAGGATCAGACTTCTAATGAATCCGATATCATATTGGGAGAGAGTTCTTACGTCTCCTCTTACTCCTCTTGCCGGACACGAGCTCAATATGTGTTCTGGTGTCCCTGTCTCCTGGAGAGTATGACGAGCAGACGATTAGATCCGTCATGCCCTCCTCTCCCGGTCTAGTGACGTGGGTAGCTACCAGGTCCTTGTTACAGGAACCAGATATTCCTTCTGAGGCCGCATCTCCGACCTTACCCTATGAAAACGGTCCTATCCGCTTTCTGTTTAAAGCCAGGGAACCCTTTTCCCCCATCGTAAATGAACAATTACTGTAACCAACGATTTTTGTAAACTAAGTCATAAACATAATCACAATAATCTTTATGCACCCGACAAAGTGTCCACATAAAATTCATCCAAATTATAATATGCCTTCACTTCCAACATCTTTTTAACTGATTTTTTAACGAGTGTAATATCTTTAATATTTGTCAAAGAAACCAGTAGATGGTTGTACATTTTTAAAGATTCATATATTATAGACTTTTTTGTAAGGGAGCTTGCAGGTATTGGAAGTCTTAATTTATTTAAATTGCGTGTGTTATAAACGCTGCCTATTTCATTGTCTTTATATTTCTTGTAAATAAGCATGGTCGTCTCTTATATAAAAGTACAAGGCAAAGTCAAGATATTTGCCCTTAGGAAATACGGCCGACAGTGTTCTCTCGGCAGGATTCCGCACACGAAACGTAAAGCTCTCTTCTGGAGTACAAACACTGATTAAAATAGCAGTCTACTACAAAAACCCCAAAAAGCAATTCCATATCTTAGGTCAGATTCTACTATTAGACATATTTTGCAAGTGACTGTCCCAGGTCATTGTACTCGTAAATGACCCTGACCGCGTAGCAACCAGAAGCAAGTTTTCTATTTAATTTAGAAACATGTTTATTGAATTTTAGGTTTTTGTCAATGTATATACCGAGAAATTTGGTCACAGATTTGTTTTCTAAGACACTAGTTTTAATGGGTATATCGTTGGTTAAAAATTTTAAAGTTATGTTAGTTTTTGCAATGTTAGGACAGAGAGAATTCGCATCACACTAATCCTTCAATGTGATTAAATCATTGGTTAGGGAAGCAATAACATTGTGCGAGTTTACTTAATATTCAGTGATTTTTTTGTGTTGGATTTGTTGAGTTTCATTTGTTTCATTGCATTATCATGCCTAGAGTTCGCAGACGCGCTAATTTCACCCAACGTTCTGAGTTTGAGAGGGGTTAGATAATCGGGTTACATGAAGCCGAATTTTTCGTTTAGAGAATTCGCTAATCGGATGAATCGAACCGAAGCTACAGGAATAAGATGTTGTCGAGCGTGGTTCCAAGAAGGCCGAAATCGACGAGTTGGAGGTTCTGGACGCCAAAAACAGACTACAGAGCGACAGGATTGTTATTTGGGGCAACTAGTTATTAGAGATCGATTTTCCACAACAACGGCATTTGCGAACCAGTGGTTTGATGCTGTCGGAAGGGCAATAACAAGGAGTTTATCGCCGAATAAGGTCTTTTGGACTGTTTTCATACCGTCCCCATCTTTTACTACCTCTGATCCCACAGCATCGTCGGCAACGATTGGTATGGAGTAGGAAGACACCTGAATGGAACATGGAATGGAACTCAATCGTATTCTCAGCAATGAGTCCAGATTCTGTTTGGGCACACATGATGGCCGTGCAAGAGTAAGGAGACGTGGTGAAAGACGTCTTTTCCGTCTAACGGCATATTCATCGCACTGTGGGTGTTATGATATGGGGTGCCATTGCTTACGGCAGCAGGTCACGATTAGTGTTCATTCCAGGTAGCATACCCACCAGCGCTATATCCACGAATTTTTGCAACCACATCTGCTTCTTGTCAACAGGACAATCTACACTTCCTGCCGCACGTGTTAGTTAAGACTTTTTAGAAGCGTCCGGTGTAAATTTGCTTCAGTGGCCTCCTCGATCTCCAGACATTTCCCCTATCGAACATGTATGGGATATGATGGAAAGAAGGTTGCAAAATTCACACCCTCGACAAACATTGAAGGCTCTACGAAACCAAATTCAGACGGCCTGGGATACAATACACCAAGAATGCAAGAATGAAAGCATGCTTATTGGACGCACTCAAAGGGTAAAGATTGGAGGGTCTGTTTTCAGTGTCCAGCATTGCTGGAGCAGATCTTTATAAAAATACCTGATCGCTTGTTAAGAAGGAATGACATTTTCGAAGTTAATAATGGGAAATATGGTCCTATGACCAGAACCTTAAAATACTTAAATGACCATCCATCTCTAGACCCTTTTGTGGGCTCACTAAATAGATTTAAGAAAAATATATTTGGGCTGTTTTAATTTATTAAAAGTTTAAATTGTTAAAATTAGTGATGGAACGGACTCATGTTTCACCGGACTACCGAACTCCGGACTTCCGGCCGCCCAGCGAACCGGATGCCGGAAGTCCGGCGCCGAACTCTGTCTTTTTTCCTCAAAAAATAAAAAATAAAATATTAATCGGTGCTACTTACATTTAAATGTCAATAAAAGATAATAAAGTACCAAGGAAATATTGTAAACTAAGAGTTTTCTTACAAAGACAATTGACAGGCAAAGTATTTAGCTAGAGTAATATCATGTCATATATTATGGCAACTCTTATTTAAAAACCACACTTAAAAAATTCTAAAAAAAAAGTTATAAAAATCACCAAAAAGTTCGTTAATTTATAATGAATTTTATAAATTTTTAAAATCATAAACAATTTTGTAGAATAGTTTACTTATATAGCCTTCAAGATTTAAAATGACATCTCGCAATTTTTTTCGTGACAATATTATACCTGACATATAAAAATATGTGAGAAAATTAAAACAAATCTTCAACAAAAGAAAAAGATTTATGGCTATCTCTGACATCTGATATTTGGACCTGCACAAATACTAATGTTAGTTTTATTAGCTTAACGGGACACTGGATCGGTGACGATTGGAAAAAGGAAAATGTTATATTGAATTGTGATTCATTTCCAGGTAGTAAGGTTAGTAAACACTTGGGACATAAAGATAGAAAATATTCATTTAATGCTATAAAGATGCCAATATAGGTAGTGAAAGTTGCTTCATACATATTTGGCAATTAGTAGTTATGGATAGCATTAAAAGTCAACGGGCTGTATCAGATTTGATTGCAGTTGCAAAACGAATAGCTCCCCACTTTGGACATTCTTCTCTAGCTTGCGACAAGTTGAAAAAAATTCAAGAGGAGCATGGTTTTTCAGTCAAAAAAGTTATGCAAGATGTACCAACTAGATGGAACTCTACATTCTATATGCTGAAAAGATTGCAAGAGTTGAAAAGATCCATCATCATTTATTGTGCTAAACAAGAAAATCTTGGCTTTAACAGTTTAACCAGCTACCAGTGGGAATTACTAAACTCCGCTGTAAGACTTTTGAGACCCTTTGAAGAAGTGACAAAAACAGTTAGCTCTACAGAATCAGTAATTTCAGATGTTATTCCTATTATAACTAGTTTACAGGGTTTTTTTCTGCTGACTCAACCTCATACATGGGAACAACTAGGGATGCCCTACTAGAAAACATTGACAAAAGATTTCAACTAATTTACCAGAATCCCAATTATGTCATTGCTACTGCATTGGACCCTAGGTATTTTTCCACCAGAAAATATTTTGCTCGTGAAGCAGTGTGTTTTAAACGAGATAACAAAGTTCAAGGAGATTACCACTAACTGAAAGCACTGAAAATTTAAATTTAACAGCAGTACATGACAGTGATAGTAATAGTGATGAAGAACCAAAATCATGAAACATCAAGAAGTGCCGTCAGTTTGGACATGTTTTGAAAAAATTGCTACTCCCTTTTCCTTAATAGGTAATGTAAGTGTAGACCACGAACAAAAAATAGCAGACCAGTTTGAAAATTATCTTAGTAAGCCCCTACAGGAGAGAAAGTCTGATCCAATACATTGGTGGAAAGAGCACAAGGATGAGTTTCCAAATGGAGCCCAAGTTGCTAAACGATATTTAAGCGCCCCAGCAAGTAGTGTGTATTCAGAATGGTCTTTTTCAGAAATTGGCAACATTTATGAAGAAAAGCGTTCTGGATTAACCAGTCAAAAAGCTGAAAAACTTTTATTTATTCATCATAATTTGAAAAAGATACAGTTTGATTATTAACAGAGTTTTCCTTATTTGTAAGAGAATTAGAGATTACCTGTAATCAGTTAATAAATGTAAGCTGTTTTTTTTACCCAAGATTTTTATTTCCCTCTATTTTTATTTCCAATGACTTATTAAATTATATTTCCTTATTAATAACATTAAGAAATTTCCGGCCGGGCAGCCGGATTTTTTTAGAAAAATCCGGCCGGACCGGAAGTCCGGTGAAGTGGCCGGACTTGCCGGATTCGGTACTTGAACCGGACGTCCGTTCCATCACTAGTTAATATTTTATTATTTTGTCAATTTATGTTTGGAGATTGTCCTATAAGTATATTTTATTGATTTATGCTCAGAATTTATCCATTTGTAAATTTGCTGAATGTTAACTTTTTTAGTTTTAGAATTTTAAAAACCTGTATTTGTAATTCTTCAATGGGGTTTGCCGTTTATTGATAAATAAATAAAGAAGACATCAATACCACGACGACATAACGAATGTGTAGCGAACAGAGGTGCTTCGACACATTATTAACATATCTCAGCTATTTTGCGAAATTTTGAATATAAATTTTAATCACTTTCTATTTATCAGTAGACCTATAACGCGTAAAAGTGTGCTTAAAATTACAGCACTCCTACTCGGTGTTGCATTGTCTATGTCACTTAGTGGGTATATTTACTTCCCCATAATAAGTTAGTCTTTGTGGGTTTATTTGAATGTTTTAAATATTATGTAACATAAATACTGTAAAAAAGTTAAAAAATAAACTTTATTATTATTATCTTAAGCATTACTATGTTTTTCAAAGGCGATAAAATTATTTGTGTTTACTTTGTTTTGCGCAAATTTTTTACTAAAAACAATGCATAGTGCATAAGGTAATCATGAATTTAAATATAGTTGCCATATTTTATAAAAAAAACAACTAATTATTATTTTTCGGTTTTCTATTTTTTTTTAAGTTTCCCAATTAAAAACTGAACTAACCCGCATAAAATTATATTCGGTTTATTTTTCTTTATTCTTACATAAACAGCTAAAAAGTTTGAGTCACTAACTAATTCGTACTTTTTAGATTATAGATTTATAGTAAAAATAATTACAAAAAAATTTGACTGGTATAGAATTTAAAATTATGCAATGACCAAAATATTTTGCCATCCATATGAACAACTTTTATTTTTAGTTTCCCAAAAGTATATCTTTTGAAAATCTCTACATCTTCTTAAACTCACGAAACATCGATCAGGTTTAAATAAATCGTAGTATACGGGGGCGCGTTCTGAATTATTTCCCCGTGGTAAAGGTTACACCAAGGTAATCACAAATCCGTTCAGAAAAACGATTAGTAACGTCCACGACATCATTTGTTATCGTTCAGAAATATCAATGGGAATTGCCCAAGGTGTTCCCAATTGACTCCGCGAAAAGGTGCCAGTAATGATTTCTTCCACGGGACTTAAATATTTGGAGGCTGGGAGGAGAAAGGAAACCTTCTGCGGGTAGCAGGTTCCATATTCTGGACACTCTAGGGATGAAGAAAGCGGGAAGTTCGGGGCCTCTCTAGTTGAACTGTAAAAGGATGCATAGAAGTTCAACTACGTGTTGCTCTGTTGAGGGCTGCCAGAGAAGGAAATATACTGGCCAACTCCTCTGAGCAGAAGCCGTGAAAATACCTATAAAAGAGCGACAAATCCCCTACAACTCATCGGTGGGCAAGAGAAGAAAGCTTTTCTGTAAGCGTGGGATCATTAATAAGACAAACAGCTCTTCTTTAAATGGAATCGAGAATTCTAAAAGTTGTACGACACGCCGTTTCCCCGACATGAGAAAGATATTCTAAAGAGGGTCTGATTTGGAACACATACAGAGTACACAGATTGTTAGAAGATAAATAAGTTCTGCTTCGAAAGAGGAATCCAAGCTTTTATGAAGCTGCTGAAGCTATGGATGTAATGTGTCTGTGCCAGTCACGGCTTGTCTCAAAAGTAACGCCGACTAGATTAAATGACTGTTCTGCAGAAATTGGCCGCTCATGTGTAACAGATGAGCATTGGCAGACTTTTTCGCGACAGCGAACATGACTGTTTTGGAGACATATATAAACTGAACAAGATTTTTGGCGCCCCAATCCAAGATTAGTTTAAGGTCTTGTAAAAGAGACATCGTATTGACCTACGCTTGGTTTTCAAATCAGGGTTATTAACTGGCTTGAGAAATTAAATATTAGAGTGAAGGGTACTATCGTCAGCACAACTATTAATGAGATTAATTGTAGAAGAGAGAAGATCGTTGATGTGAAAAAAAACAGAGTGGATGCCACTACTGGGCCCTGGGCCACCCCAGCATTAATTCAGCAGAAGCTGGAAAAGTTGCCATCTACAATAACTGATTTACGTCGATTAGAAAGGAAACTGGAGAGCCAAGAACAAAGCTTAGGTGGAAGACCATAAGAAGCCCATCATAGCAGACCTGAAGCTTTGTATATGTCAAGAGCAACGATCTGGGATTCACCAAAAACTCAATGTACTTGTTTCAGTTGTGTGACACAAAGGAATGCGCTGTGGATTTTCTGTGACAGAATCTATACTGTCTGTCAAGTAAATTTTTGTGTTTTTTCAACTATTTTAAGATTTTAGACATTTTTTCCATTACTTTACAAACAACTAAAAGAAGAGATATAGGTCTATAGTTTAAAAGTTAGTTTTGCATTTTCTTTTGGGGATAGGTTGCAGACGTGTAGCTTTTCAGCTCTCCGAAAAATGCCCGTGTCGTAAGAGATTCGAAAGAGGCGAGTTAGGATGGGTGCAAGCTCGGCAGCACAATTTTTTAAGACGATTGCTTGTATGCCATCCAGCCCAGACGATTTTTTAGTATTAAGAGAAAAAAGGATACCCTGGATCTGTCTGATTTTAAAAATGATATCGGAAAGAACAGGAAAACTGCTGGAAGAGCAAGATTAATAGGAGGAATCAAGGGTAAAATTGGCAGCAAATTGTTTGGCAAATAGTTCGGCTTTTTCTTTAGAGGTTAAAACAATTTCATCTTCAAAGTTTAGGGGTGGATAAGAATTTGTACAAAAATCTTGACTAATATTTTTGGCAAAGGACTAGAAGGCTTTAAAGCTATTTGAGCAAGAGAGAACTTTATCTTTTATTCGATTCGATTAAAACGGTCTTTGGCTTTGGAGATAGTTTGATTATACTAGAGGAAAAAATCAATCCACTGGTTGAGGGAAATCAGGTGTATTTGCAAAAAAAGAATAGTAAGTAAAAGTTTGAATGTTCCGTAATTTTACAAAAAATAGAGGAAAACATATCCTCGAAGTTTGGCAAGTAAAACTGATATTTCGACATAAGGCGTTCATTCTTTCACCCGATGCCTACCTTGATTACGTCATACATCTACCTTGCCCTGCCTTTTCCTTTTCTTTACCGTCATTTTCTGAACGCTCTGAAGATTGATTTATGAGGACAGTTCCAAAACTCTTCCTTCTAACTATGGACCTATATCTCGTCTTTTAGTTGTTTATAAGGCAATGGAAAATTCCCAAATCCTAAAGTATTTGAAGAAACACAAAATTTCACATGACAGACAGTATGGATTCCGCCACAGAAGATCCACAGCTGATCTTCCTTCCTTTGTCTCACACAACTGGAACAAGTACCTTAAGTTTTTTGGTGAATCCCAGATCGTTTCTCTTGACATATTCAGGACTGGCAGCATGCGCCCCTTAACAAACTTCCTTCTTATGATCTTTCCTAAGCTTTGGTCTTGGCTCTCCAGATTCCTTCATAATCGACATATATCAGGTTTCTTTGATGGTCACTGTTTCAACTTTTACCCAATTATTGCTAAGGCGCCAATACTGGCAGCAACTCTGTTTTTTCTTCACATAAACATCTTCTCTCTACCACAATCAATCCAATTCATAGTTTTGCTGAAGATAGTACCCTCCACTCTAATATTTATTTATCAAGCCAGTTTCTGAGCTTGATTTGGAAAACAAGCGCTGGATAATGCAGATATTTATTTCACAGGACCTTTAACTAATATTCTGTCTATCTGTGCCCCTCCTCTACCTATGTGCGGCCAAGTTCTGCAGAACAAACGAAGATTTAATCTTGTTGGCGTTACTCTGGAAGTTCCCAACAGAGCAATACTTATGAAACCTTTTACAGACCAACGTGAAATGCTTCAAACCCCCAGTTGTTCGTGAGTATTCAGAATGTGCAACCTACTGCCCGCAGAGGTTTTCTTTATCCTCCACACCTCCAAATCTTTAAGCCTTTATGGATTGTCCCAAGACAAAACCTAACTTGGCTTGGGTTAATAAAAAACAGCTTATTGTAAGAAAATGTGGAAGATATAGAGAACCTGCGTAAGAACTAGTGGCGCCTCTCTCGGTGGTTCTGTAAGTTCATACATGATGATGAGCTGTTTATAAACATGCATTTCAATACTGACTCACTCAATATAAAAGTTATAATTAAGTGATTATGAGTGAAAAAAAACGTTATAAACAAGCCAAGATCTGGTAACACCGGTTGTTATGTTGTGTTTTGTCGTAATACAGTAAAACTGAGTCAAATATAAGATATTATTTGTTTCCATCAAAGCCTCATTTAATAGATCGTCAATAAAACTGGATAAAAGAGTGAGTCGTATTAAGTAAGTATATATGCGTTGACAATAAATAAACAGAGAATGAAAATGAAACAAATTCATTATTTGCTTAAGCAAAACCAGATGATAATTTCCTCAAACACGTAAATAATAATGTTAAATTGCGCATTTTTTGACATAAAATATAAATATACAGGGTGACTCATGTAGTAGATATGAAACCGCCATATTTTAGTGCAGATTTATAATCTCCAAACATAACCGATTTTAAAAACATAAAATACTAATGGTTTTAGGTGGCAATTTCGTAGTTCCAGGGTGTTAAAGCATTGTGTATAAAATGATTTCTATCCTTAGCGAAGTAGATAAATGAGTAAGTAATTTAATAGTATTACTCAAATACTTGACAAAAAATATTGTTTTGTCAGCATAACAGGCATTACCATAGTTACAAGACAGATATTAAAAAGCGTTTTCAAGTATTACTGGTACCCACCTACACAAAATTAAGAAAAAAGCAATAGAAAATTAAAACCTGTACCTACAAAACTGTCTATTAAAGTAATAAGAATTTTTTATTTTTAAAATCAGCTCTTCTTGTAGGTTATAAATATACAATAAAATATGAGGGTATGAATTTAAAAAAATCGTCGATGACATATATACTACACGAAGCACCCTGTGTTTTTTTATTTTATGTAAAAAATGCCCAATACAGAATTATTAATTACGTGTTCGGGGAAATTTTCAATGCTTTTTTTGCTTTACCAATTAATGAATTTATTCTATACATTATGTATACAGTTTTTAACATCCTGTAACCACGAAACTGCGATCTAAAACCATAAGTGTTTTATATTTAATTTTTTCTTTTTTTTATTTTGGGACAGTTCACGTCCCAGTACTAACGTACTGTGGGTGTCTTAATTGTGGTGAGAGGGAGTTTGTTCACACGGGATTTAAACATTTGGAGATTTGGAGGAGAAGGAAAAACTTCTGCGGGCAGCAGATTCCATAGTCCTGACACTCTAGGGATGAAGGAACGAAGAAACTGAACTGTAAAAGGATGCATAAAAGTTGCACTACGTGTTGCTCTGTTGGGAGCTGCCAGAGAAGGAATTATACTTGCCAACTCCTCTGAGCAGAAGCCGTGAAAATACCTATAGAAGAGCGACAGATCCTCCACAGCTCGACGGTGGGCAAGAAGAGGAAGCCTTTATGTAAGCGTTGTATCATTAATAAGACGCACGGCTCTTCTTTGAATGGAGTCCCGAATGCTAAGTGTTGTAGAGGACGCCATTCCCCAGACATGAAAACAATATTTTAAAGAGGGTCTGATTTGGGATACATACAGAGTGTACAAATTGGAAGAAGAGAAATAATTTCTGGCTCGAAAGAGGAATCCAAGCTTTTTTTGAACCTGTCGAGGCTATGGATGTAATGTCTTTGTTCCAGTTAAGGTTATTCTCAAAAGTAACGCCGACAAGATCAAACGACTCTTTGTTCTGCAGAACTTGGCCGCCCATATGTAAGGGATGAGCATTGGCAGACTTTTTTCGTGACAGCGAATATGACTGTGTTTTTGAGGCATTAAACTGAACAAGATTTTTGGCACCCCAATCCAAGATAAGTTTGAGGTTTTCCAAATCAGAATTACATGGTGGCTTAAAAAATCGAATACTAGAGTGGAGGGTAATATCGTCCGCAAAACTATGAATGGGATTGATTGTGGAAGAGAGAAGATCGTTAATGTGTAGAAGAAACAGCGTGGGTGCCAGCACTGAGCCCTGGGGCACCCCAGCATTAATTTGGTACAAGCTGGAAAAATGACCATCTACAGTAACTGATATACGTCGATTAGAAAGGAAACTGGAAAGACAAGAGCAAAACTTAGGTGGAAGACCGTAAGAAGGAAGTTTGTTAAGAAGTTCATCATGCCAGACCTGATCGAAAGCTTTGGATATGTCAAGAGCAACGATCTGGGATTCACCAAGAAACTCAAGGGACTTGTTCCAGTTGTGTGAGACAAAGGAAATATTAGCTGTGGATCTACTGTGACGGAATCCATACTGTCTATCATGTAAGATCTTATGTTTTTCCAGATACTTTAAGATTTGGGAATTAATGAATTTTTCCATTACTTTGCAAACAACAGAAAGAAGAGATATAGGTCTATAGTTAGAAGGGAGAGTTTTGGATCCTTTTTTGGGGACAGGTTGCACACATGCAGCTTTCCAACTCTCTAAGAAAATGTCCGTGTCGTAAGAGATTTAAAAGAGGCGAGTTAGGATGGGTGCAAGCTCGGAAGACGATTGCTGGTATGCCATCCAGCCCAGACGATTTTTTAGTATTAAGAGAAGAAAGAATACGCTTGATCTGTTTGACTTTAAAAATGATATCGGACATTTTATGAGAAACAGGGACAACTGTTGGAAGAGGAAGATTAATAATATAGATAATTAATAAAATAGATCTTCTTGGAGATTATAAATATGCAATAAACTATTGGTGTCTCCATTTAAAAAAATCGTCGATGACGTCATATCTACTACATGAATCGCCCTGTATATTTATATTTTATCGCAAAAATTGCGCAATTTAAAATTATATTTACGTGTTCAACGAAATTTTTATTTTTCTTTTTTTGCTTAAGTAAACAAAGAATTTGTTCCATACATTATGTACACACTGTATATTCATTAGGTTATTAATTTTACTATTTCTTTAGCCCAGATGGTACCCGTAAATCCGCGACATTTATTTTTTTAAACCCACTCTTTATAATTACAATGTTTGACATTTTTTACTTTAATTATTAGTTTATAATTACTATTGACTCACAATATAAATGCTAAATTTTGCCACCATAAGCGCTAGTGTAACCGAGGTCACGCAGGTTCTCTATAAGGCTGTATAAGACAGGCAAACGGACCATCAAATATGACGAAATTAAGGGATTTTATATAAAACCTCAAACAACCGCCACCAAAAAAAAATAATAAAAATAAAACGTACTTCTGCCTTAAAAAATATGGTTTTATTAATTTCCTAGTCACTACTCACTACTACTATTTATATTTAGCGCCATAATGAAATTTTCTCCTAATACAAAAAGATATGTGTTACCAGCAAAAATGCCTAAAATTTCCTGATTGGGCAAGTGGATCACTTGCTGCTGCGCAATATTTTTTACTCTACGACCTGTAGCTCTGTGCCGTAGATCGTTCGCTAGCAGAGGTTTATTTTGTCGATAAATAAAAATGTGTCCGGAAGATTCACTGATAACGGCATAATCCATATTCGGGGAGCACGTGGTGAACTTTCTGTTTTGTTTTGAGGCCTGAAACAAAATGAAAACTGCATTTTGATATTTGGCAATAAATAGCACCATAAAAAAATTGATTCACTAATAATGTACAGGGTTTTTGATTATATTTACGTGGCTTTATTTTTAGAGATAAATAAAAATGTTTTATAGAAAAATTGTAGTTTTCTTTTTATATCATCTTTTGAAATTATCAGTAAAAAAATATCGCAATAAAAAAAATGGAAAAATGTAGGTAACTTTAACTTTTTAAAATGGAACACCCTGTATATTATGCGCTACAACGAAAGATCATTTTTTCTGATTTTAAATATATGGAAAAATAGGAATAAAAATTTTTATTCCTATTTTTCCACATTTTAATTACCCACTCCGGTAAAACCCGATGTCGACTCTGCTGAATGTGATTTCAGTACGGCATCGAAACTAAGATTGTTATATCTTAAACCATTAAATACATAGTAAGGAAGTTTAGTGAACGAAAAAACTTCAAAATAAAGAAAAGGGTTGTTGCACGAAATGAAAACAAAGATTTGGATATCTTCGTTTTTTACATGTAGTAGGACTTTAGTAAACTCACATTATTACATAAAATAAAATAAAAGAAAAACAAATTTTATAGTCTATAAATATAGAGGGTGTCTCATTAAAAAAAAACATAAGTTTAGTTTATAACTCAAAATAGTAAATATGTACCAAAAATTATCTACACCACTGCATTCTACGGAAAAAAATGTGTTATTTTACCTTTTCGATAAGTTGAAAGATAACGGAGATACGAGGGGGTCACAAAATGCAATAAATATTTTCAAAAATGCCTTGTATTTTAAAAACTAAATGGGCTATGAAAATTTCGTTAACGGCATCTTTAGCTTCACGAAAAAGTAGCACACTGCCGCGAAAACCGCATCCCGCTAACGTTAAAAATAACGAAGATACCCCGCAAAAGTACCCAAAATGGGACACCCTGTACGTTAAAGGCCTTTTAAAGGGGTAAAATGAGAAAAAAAGGCTACTAAAAGAACAAAAAAATATTTAAACGAATTTACTGTAAGAACTGTTTGGAAGGTCTTAATTGTGACATATTTAATAAGAAATAGGCGTAAAAAATATGTAAAAACAAAAAACTTTTTTTTTTAAATATTAAAGAATCTGCTAAAAAAATGTCATTAACGACCAAACGTCATATTACAAGCACTGGCTTTGTTTTTCCAACAAATGTTCATACATTTTATATGTTCACTCAGGAAATGGGGAAATTTATTTTAGCCCACAGGAACAACTATCAGAAGAATGTCAAAATAACGATATAAAAAAATTACAGAAGAAATCATTTAAAAAACTAATTCCATTCTACTATTAATAAGAATACGAGGATAAGATGCAAAGTTTCCGGCCTAACCCATAGAGGGCGCGAGTTGCTGTCATATGACTGCATAAATAGCCTCATGCTTTGCAAGTTTATCTTTAAAGCTTGAAGAGAACGCGTCAAGTGGTTTATATTTTGTAGTTGTTTAAAGTTATAAAGTTTTACATTTTGTCAATCATGGAAAAAATTTAGATACGTGTAGTTATAAAATAACTTCATATTAATTAAAGCAGAATTAAATGCTACTTTAGGTGAGTCAGCGCCTTCATTTTTCACCGGTAAAACTTGGATTGCAAACTTTAAACGTGGTTGCATGAGCACTGAAAATGCCCCGCATTCCAGCAGGCCAAAAACAGCAAGTTCTGAAGAAATTGTGCAGAAAGTTCATAAAATCGTTTTGAATGATCGCCTACTGAAGTTGGATGAGATAGCTGAGACTGTGGTCATGTCAAAAGAGCGAACTCATCATATTTTAACCAAAGTTTTAAAGATGAGAAAACTATACGCACGATGGGTGCCGCGATTGCTTACTCCAAAGCAAAAACTTATTGGCTTGACCATTCCAGAAGGGTTTGACACTGTTTTAGCGTGCCCCAACTAAAAAGTGTCCGCAAAAACTGTCTGTTTTTTTACAATTCACAGAGAGGTGACGAAAAGACATACATATATGTATTTTATACCAAAATACTCGCCACAAAAAATTAGGAAGAGCATTGTCTTTCGTTTTTTGCAAATTTTTAAAAATCACCCCCATTTAAAAGTTGGAAAGTCGCCAAATCTGAAAAACTGCAAAAATAGCAGTGGTATTAAAAGCTATTCTTACTGCGATTTTTGTTTCGTATGAACCTTGGAAAAATGAAATAATACATCTCCATTCCTGAGAAGGTGTAAACCAACCCCCATGGCTATGTGGTGTAATCATCCCCTAAAGTATATAAAATCATATAAAACTTTAAAAATTGCAAAAAAATCAGATTTGTTAGGACATGTCTAATAAGATCAAAGCTACCCTTGCAAATTTATGCCCTAAAATGTATAAAATCATATACAACTTTTAAAATTGTAAAAAAATATTTAGATGTTTTAGAATATCTCAAATATAATATGAAAATAAAAACACCGTTCAGAGTAAGTTTTGATCAATAAAATAAAATATTGGCTTATGCAAAAAGCGTTTTGGCCTCATATTTTTTAACCCAAGTGTATAAAACACGCCCTCTTGGATTTTTTGAGTTCATTTCTGATTAAAGCTATCCCTGCATGGGGGTAAATTTATCCCCCTAAATATATAGAATCATATGCAATTTCAAAAATCGGAAAAATATATTCATATGTTTTAATACATGTCTAATACGAAATAAATGTATAACTACTTAACGAAGTAAGTTTTGATCATAAACCACCCTTTAAAGTTAAGGTTTTTAAATCAAAAGCTTTTTCGATCGCTGCTCTAAGCACTAACCAGGAGCAACGACATGGACGTGGTAGCTTTCTGCTCCCTTCGGGGTGCTTTTTGACGTGAGCATCCTTGCCGCTCACGATGGGGTGCTTTTTGACGTTGCTTTTATGTTTATATTATATTTGAAATATCCTTAAACATTTAAAAAAATACAATTTTAAACTTTGTATATGATTTTCTACATTTTAGGGGATAAATGTACCTCATTGTAGGGATGGTTTGGTTAAAAGTGAACTCGTAAAAATCTAAGAATGGCTGTTTTATACACTTAAATTAAAAAATACGAAGCTAAAACTTTTTTGAATAAACTAACATTTTATTTAATTTTCCTGATATTGCGGGTGTCTTCACCCTTAATTTTAGGGGTGGTTTATTATCAAAACACTCTAAACGGTGGTTTTATGTTAACTAATTTTATATTTAAGATATCCTAAAACATTAATTTTTTTACAATTTTAAGTTGTATATGATTTTCTACATTTAAGGGGATTAATATACCTCCTTGCAGGGGTGGTTTTGGTTGGAAGTGAACTTTATATACTTGGATCAAAAAAATACGAAGCTAAGACTTTTTTTGTAAAAGCTAGCATTTCATTTAATTTTCCCCCCGATAAGGGTGGTTTCACCCTCAGAAAAGAGTGGTGGATTATCATATAAATTAATTTCTTATCAGACATGTCAAATTCTGTTTTTTTTGAATTTTTAAAGTTGGTTTACAACCTTCTCAGAAATGGAGATGTATTATTTCATTTTTTTAAGGTCCATTCGAAACAAAAATCTCAGTAAGAATAACTTTATTACCA
>JAHBCN010008229.1:0-39772 GCA_019359885.1 Listronotus oregonensis
ACATTAAAGCTGTTTAATAACAATATGAACCAGTCAGTACAATTGTTTCTGAGTTATAGATATTTACCAACACTGATTTAACACTGGCAACAGCGCACTGTCCACATTATTTTTTGAGACAGACCAATTTGAAGCGTCGTTTAAGGAGTTAGTCTACTCGGTGGGCTCTAAAAAAAATATGGTATTTTAACTATTTTTTTTCAGCTCTTATCAAAGTTAATAATAAAAAAGATGTTGTGCCTAATAAACACACTTTTGAGCTGCTATTTTTTTTTATTTAAAACATTTTGTATACGTAGTAATTACAGGTAATGGTAACGCTTCAAAAAGGGGTAACAGTGGGTTTGATTCGACCAATATTCGTTTTAAATAAGGTCTTAGTGTAGTTAACCTTCCATCGCATATATTTATTCCATATACATACATTATCTATATTTTTTCTTTAAAAAGTGCATCCAAATTATAAATCCACACGAATGAATTAATCTAGTTTATACGATTAAAATTCTTACGGAATACTAGGCGCAGATCTTGACCTCCAGAATTTTAATTAAAGCTTAAATATATTAGTCTCATTCTTAAAATTCAAAAAGATCCTATAAAAATTATACGTTTTTATGTATGTAGCTTAAATATTAATTTATTTATTTTTAGCGGCAGATAATTTTATTTTCATATGAAAATTAATTATAATTATTTAATATTTCTTATCCATACAGATGCAGTAATAATATTAAGCCACCATGCAATGATGTATATGTACATTTTTATTAGTGTCCGACCGAAAGTTCGATTTCGGTTTCGGCCGAGTTTCGGCCAAAAATCAAGTTTCGGCGGCAGTTTGGGTTTCGGCCAAAATTGGCCGAAACTTTTGCCGAAACCGAAACTGATTTCGGAAGTTGTCGTGCACGCTCGTCTAACTTCGTTTCTCGCGGTAGAGAAACGAAGTTAGGCGAAGAGGTACCTAAAAGATAAAATTAAAATAAATGATTAGAACAAAATTAATATACTGTGTTTCCATTTCATGTCCTAATTAATGCAGAATAATGCGTAAAATGCACCAAATTTCAGTATTTTAAGGAATTTTATACTTGACCACGTGAGTTTCGGTTTCGGCCGAAACTGAAGCCGCGGCCGAATATTCGGTTTCGGTTTCGGTTTCGGCCGGAAAACCAGTTTCGGTCGGACTCTAATTTTTATTTACATTAAAGCTGTTTAATAACAATATGAACCAGTCAGTACAATTGTTTCTGAGTTATAGATATTTACCAACACTGATTTAACACTGGCAACAGCGCACTGTCCACATTATTTTTTGAGACAGACCAATTTGAAGCGTCGTTTAAGGAGTTAGTCTACTCGGTGGGCTCTAAAAAAATATGGTATTTTAACTATTTTTTTCAGCTCTTATCAAAGTTAATAATAAAAAAGATGTTGTGCCTAATAAACACACTTTTGAGCTGCTTTTTTTTTATTTAAAACATTTTGTATACGTAGTAATTACAGGTAATGGTAACGCTTCAAAAAGGGGTAACAGTGGGTTTGATTCGACCAATATTCATTAAATTTTACATATAAATAACAAAACAGCGGACTATTTTAGAAAAGAATAATAAAAAAGAGTTTTTCTGTGGTTTTCCTTTTAAAAAAAAAATTAAAAAATTAAAATTTTCGGAGGATTGTGAGTCGAATCGAACACATACATCTGAAGGTTATCTACTTAAAATTTCATAAGAATCATTTCAGGAGTCTCTAACAATTGAACAACGTAAGATCAAAAAACATAGTTTCAAAATTAACGCCTTTAAAGTTTTTTTTATCGAAATTCGGAAAAAAATACTACCAATATCTAATCAACGATGCCTGCACCCTACAAAATTTCTTCTGCTTCTTTCAGAATTTGACTTTTATCTAATTTATCTTATCTAAGCTATATTATGCTATTTTTGGAAGTTTCTGATGATTGGCGGTTTGCTAAAGCTATGCGCGCTTTTTCGCGTGTGTCGCGCGCTCGAATAATAAAAGGTAAAAGGCAGGAAAGTACATTTAAAATGCTTGGATTATTCTAAAGTTTTTGAAGAATGTTGTTTAATGCATAAACTTTCGAAAATAAAAAAAAGAAAAAATATTTTTTAAAAATGACCGAGTAGACTAACGCCTGTTGCCAAATGTCTTGCAAAAGATACTAACGGCGGAAAACTTAATTCGCCGGCTTAATACATTTTGGTTGCTCTGACAATGCGAAATTAAAGCTATTGTATTTTTTAAATAAAACTATTTATTTTTCTCACATAAACAATATGTCGAATCCTATGATTTAAAAAATTGGTTTTTTATATGTAAATAAAAAACAAAACTTGATTTTTTTACTTTAAAGTGCTTAAAATCAAAAAGTCATAAACTATTTTAACCATAATAAATACTCTTGTTTATACATTGTGAGTTCATTGTGACTTTTAAAATAATAAATTCCTAGACGTTAAATTCGAGTAAATTGTGGCGTTAAAAATATTTCTTGAGAAATTACCAATTTGGATCATGATTTTAAGATTTTGCCGTAGCAAGGGTAAATAATTTTCTTGTTGTTTCTTTTTGTGAATAAATATTCTTTTAAAACATTATTATCTACTTTTTTGGCAATGCTTTAATAAAAAAGTTTTAACAAAAAAGGTAAAGAGATAATTGTTATTCAAAATAAATTATTTAGGGATCGTCCTGGGCCTGACACTTTTTCATAATCTTTACGAATTCCAATGTTCTAGTAGGTACCTAGTTTTTTAGAAGAACCACTATATTTCATTAAATATACTTTTTAGCAAAACAAAAACACTAAAGTCGGATAGTAACATATTTTATGTGACTCTATTTTTTATTACTTACAGTACCAATTTCACGTGCTTAAATTTCATAAGAATGCGGTTTATCAAAAAAAAAAAAAAAATGTAGAATAAAGGAAACTGCTTTTATTTTATTAAAAAAAGATGACTACGCAGCATCAATGTTATTTAATTTAAATTACAACTGCTCAATGCCTAAGTAATTTCAGGAAACCCTAAAATCAATAAACTTAGCTTTATGAATATTTTGGAAAATAATAAATGTTTTTGTCACAATAAATTATTCTCTCGTGTGTGCCATGGTTGATAAAAAGTTTAAAAAAAATTAAAAATTTTTAAAGCAAAATTTTAATTTTTGCTTAATTAACATTTTTAGGTTTATTTTTTAATTTTTAAAATTTTTATAAATTTTACCGGAACCTACTCAAAATTGTTCACTAGCTCTCCTACTATAACTGGCACAGTGTCCTACCTGTTATACATTTTAAAAGATAGAAACCAGAACTAACAAGGTGAGATAATTCATTTTTTATACTTCTGCTCTAAAAAAACCATTTATTTAAATTACTTTTAACTATGAACCTTGATATTGTGTTACCAATATACAGCAAATTACGCAGGGGATCCGAAAAAAAAGTGGGAATCCCATTTAAAAATAAAAAGGTGAGTCTAAATTCTTGAAAGTGAAACATCTGGCAACGTCACCTGTACTTTCAGCAAACGCAGAATATTGTTTCCCGGTAGGTTTAACATTCCATACAGTGTGTCCCAATAGTTCGTGAGATAATTGGACATTTCGGGACTTTTGTGACACACTACAGGTTGTCCCAAAAACAGAGTTATCATTGTTAAGTACGTTTTTTCGAATGGAACGCTCTGTATATTTGCCAAATTTGGACTCTTTATTGAAAATAGTTATTTACCTAACAAGTGCGGAAAGTGATACTTTTCCGCACGCGACGGCAGTTACACGAACGACGCGAAGCGGAGTTCGGGTAAGCCGTCAAGGGTGGAAAAGACACTTTCCGTTAGGTACAACATTTTTTCTACGAGTGTGTGGAAAAAGTCAAACTAAACAACCATTAGATAATATTTATTTTTACCATTACTATTTATTATTATTAACAACATTAATCGTAAAAGAACAGTTGGTAACATTCTGCAAATGAATCGCAGAAGCAAGTTGTTGTGGGTAAGTTGCGGAGTTGGAGATTGCCGTTGAGGTGCAATTGAACCGGTCGTCGTTACAGGTAACAGAGACACATTGTTGCTTGCTAGAAGACGGTACAATGGGCCTTGAGTGCGTTTTGTTGTGTTTAAAGGTAGATGAATTTTGGGATAATATTTTGTTTGATAAGTGACACTTGTAGAGCTTTCTAGGTAGCCTTCTGCAACAGATGAGGACTTCCAACCTCAAAGTCTTTTAATATTCGTTATGCCTTCACCAGAATTAGCTAACATTGTAGTTGAGGAACGGCGAAAGCTATGTCCCGTGTAAAGTTCTGGGTTTGGAAGACGTATTTATTCCTATGCACTGGACAGTACAAGCCAATTTTTTGTAATTAACAAAAAATCTTCTTTGTGGTGTTTCGGGCTTTCGTAAACTGGAATACTTTCTATACAAAGCTAGTTATTTTCCATTTTCAATTTCCTCGGAAATGACAAAACTTCGGCTAGAATGGTTTTTGGAGTCTGGAATATTTACAATTAAAAGATTTCCCTTATCGTCAATATCATCAATGCTAATTTTCATCAATTCTTCTCGACGACACGCACCAGCTACTCCGAAAATTGTAGCTACCTTCATCGCTAGATAGACATCATTGGGAGCATCATTAATAAATTTTGCTATTTCATCTTTCGAGAAAATTTTGGCCTTCTTGGGTCTAAATCCCACATTTTGCTTCTTCAAAAATGATGTTACTTTGAATTATTTGCTTAAATCACTTTTTAACACGGAATACCTTGACCATAAGGTATTGGGTTTATATGTTTTAGCAAGTTCCGCGAAATATGCCATAAAAACTTCTTCTTCCATACTTCTGATTTTTTTCTCGCCACACCAGCTTGTAAATGCTGTATATTCTTTCTCGTACCTGTGCCTCGACTTGGACTGCAACAAATCTAAATTTGCTATTTCGGCTGCTTTGAGAATGGATTCAGGGGTAAAATTTTACTTTACGGACACCACGCCGATTTTGTTGAATTTTTGCATACGGGGGTTTTTTGGGGCGCTGATCACGAATCTAAAATTAGTTTTTTCCGGCAACCTTTGGTTTTTGAGTTAAGAGGCCTCTAAGTGGACTAACCTCAAAATGAACATTTTTCCAAAATTTCTCCTTCTTGAAATTGATTACCACCAAAATGGAACATACACTGATTGGGCTCTTATATATTAAACGAATATACTAAAATTTACAAAAGTTTATTGCTTATTTTTAGTAAAAAACACTTCAAATAAATTCAGTTTTTTATATCTTGACAACTTAATTATAAATCAGGCAACCAGTTATGCATCATATCTCTTCTTACAAGGTACAGAAAATTGGATTCATTTAAGATAATTTTTACTTAAAATAGACAATAAATTATTGTAAATTTCAGTGTATTTGTTTAATATATAAGTGCCTAATTAGTGTATGTTCCCAGTTGTTGGTAATCAGTTTCAAGAAGGGAGAATTTTGAGGTTAGTATATTTGGAGGCCTTGTAACTCAAAAACCAGAGGTTGTCGGAGAAAAGTAATTTTAGATTCGTGATCAGCGCCCCAAAAAACCCCCGTATGCAAAAATTCATGAAAATCGGCGTAGTGTCCGTAAAGTAAAATTTTACCGATTCAGGTAATTCCTTGTCAGAAGACTTCATGGGAAACGTTTTTTATTCAAAATCGACGATACTGATCAGAATATACTAAAGACACTTTTAATTATCGATGACTTTTAATGACTTTGATCTTTTATAATATGGACACCGACACCGGTCAAAACTAAAAATCTGACAAGCAAGTTTAATATATACCAGGATGTTTGAAACAATATTAATTTTTAGTGAATATTTCGTTGATTTTACACCTAATTTGTACAAATAAAAGAATACTATGCCAATAATAGAATTATACTAAGTCAAACTTCAGAATTTAAAACATTTTAAGTACCTGTTTAAGTGGGAAATTTGCAAGGGTTTATTTTTTCGCACTAGTGCGAAAAAGTGATTATTTATTCGCACTAGTGCGGAAAAGTGACACTTTCCAAACTAAATTGCGTGCGGAAAAGTGCTGCTTTCCACACGCTAGTAGAAAAAATGTATTATACTATACGTCAATTATTGCTGGTTTAGAATGCTGGAAAAGAATAAAAGCAATTACCAGAACATCATTTAGTAAATGTCTAAATTGCTGACTATTTTTTAGTACTATTTTCTGTCAAAATTATTTTAGGATAATTCTTTTAGTGTCAGAGTGACCAATTTGGTCTCTTTATTAGTTACCTAATTATCTTAAAAATAACAATATAATTGACACATAGTGTATTTGATATTTTTGATGTAGAATTAAATGTCAAGTCGGGCGTTTTATTTAAAAAAACTAACTTAACAATAATAACTATGTTTTTAAGACACCCTGTATATTTACCAATACCGTTAATAAAATAAGTGTTACCAAACACAAATTTTTTATTTTAAGTTTTTTTCTGTATCATGACCACGGACAGAGATATTTAGCGTATAAATAGAGTTGGGACACCCTGTATATTCTAAGTGCGTAACCTAATTATCTTGTAATGTAACAAAGTACCATGCGAAAATCGTTTAAGGCTTGGGAAGTTGCAAAAATATGAATCATTTATTACATAATCTATAATCGCGAAAACAAACCATCTTCTTAAAATAAAGATGTTAGCAATTAGGATCTCAGTAACCATCAAAAATCGTGACGATTTGTCTTCACTATATTGCAAAAATTGTAATTTGTCGTAATTTTTTCATCCGTTCTAAAAAAGCAAATTGGGTAACGAGTGTAGGTTAAGTACATATACGATTATAGTCCAGTTAAATAAGACTACATAATCAGTTCTTAAAAATAGCTAAAAAATATTACTTTTTGAAAATAATGAAGAACAGATATTAATAAAAAAAAACAGTGATAAACTAAGAAAAAAGCACATACCTGATATACAAAAAAATGCGGTATATTAAAAAACAAATGTATAACGAAAATAAAAAATAATCAATCTGGAAAATAATGGTTGTAAACAATAGGGTTTGTTAAATTTTGGCATTGCAAAATTAACATTTTCTTTAAGTTAGGGTTATTGTGCATAATCTCGCAGCACCGGGTGTCGGTGTCTAGGGACGACAACTAAACCACAATGCTTTAATCCACTAGGACCTAAAACAGCGTCAATGTGTATTAAATAAAAATAACTGATAAATTTTATAACCTAAAATCTAGACGTGGTGGTAATTTTTGGTTGTTAAATTCGCAATCAGGACGCATTTAACTCTTTAGTACAACCATTATATAACATCATTCGCATTTTTTTTGTATTCGTTGACTAGTGTTAAAAACCATAAAAAGAAAACTAGAATAAGGCAACTCAGTGGAACTGCCTTAGGTTGCCATCATGGAATTCTGGACTGTGTTATTGGCAATTAATACCTATAGAAAAAATACATTTTTTTGTCTAGAATTATGTTAAAAAATGGGTTTTCTGGGTCCTTGTTAGGGTTACTTTCCAGAGAAGTTTTTTTTACAATGAGACCGCTTCGGTCCTGGTTCCGGGGTATAGCGACTGAATGTGCTCAGCCTATTGACCCCTATGAACTGGCAGATTGCCTAAAAAAAATTAAAAAATCCCTAAAAAATTAAACACATCTCTACGTTTCGGTGGCAAGTCTGACACCGTTATCCAGATTAACTTAAATAAAAAATTAAATAGAAATTAAAATTAAGTTTGTAAAAATTTTGATATAATATTAAAGAGGTTTTAAAAACATATAGTTATTATTTATGATGTTTTGTCATAAATAACATAAAAGTTTTTTTTGACTGGTATATATATTTATTATTTTCAAAAAGATAAGAACACGGTGGTGTATTAATTGATATTTAGTTTTTCTAAAATTACGTCAGCATCAAGTATAGGTAACCATGTATTATCTGAATTAACAGATATTGATACTACACATTGATCTTTAATTATTACTAGCTGACCCGACAGACGTTGCTCTGTCTAAACTATTATTATTAAATTTAAATCAGTATAAATAATTTTAAAAAAATATTCCAAAACATAGTGTTGTTTATTATTCAAATGCTTTAATGTACCCAACATTCTATATATTTATAATTTTTCGCACAACATTCTTAATTTTTTTTAGTAAAAACCTCTTCCGCACAATAACAAACACAACAAAAAGCGAAATCAGATTAGCCGTTATATATATATATATATATATAATAATAATATTTTATAATATTTAAAGATATATATATATATATATATATATATATATATATATATATATATATATATATATATATATATATATTATATATAAATATATATATATATATATTATATATATATATATATAAAAGTCTGATTTGACTGGACTAAAATAAAAATAAAAATGTAACTGTATTTTTGCAATGTGAGTGTAAAATGAGGGGGAGTATATAGATTACTTAATCATAATATTAAAATTATGTCTTATAATTAACACTGGACAGGTTAAATTTATATACAGGATGTTGTAAAGTCAATACTATTAAAAGGAGAAACTTAAGAAATTGTAGTATACAGGGCCCACTAAAAAGGTTTTTTAATACATTTTTTAAAACCATTGCTTGCTTCTTAATTATAGTATTTATGTTTTTTCCTATTAAGACCTGCACATATTCAAAACTTTTTACTTTTTGGTGTCGGCGTAATACAAGCCCGACCAGTAGTGGCTCTGGGGTTTTAAAATTTTTATCTAAAGAATGCGAATGGGAGTGCTGCAATAAAAAGTTGATTTTTTTGGAGCACTCCCAAAGAAAAAAAAATTGAGTGAAAATAAAAGTAAAAGTTGGGACTTAGACGATAAAATTTGATCAAATTTAAGAAAAAAATACAGATAGAGGATTCGCTTCTAAAACTTAGATTTTTCTCTGGGAGCGCGGCAAAAAAAATCAACTTTTTTTCGCAAATTCCACGAGCCTGTATACTTAGTGACAAAACATATTATTATTTTAATAATAATTTGCAAGTCTATTTATTTTTAGTCCAATAAAAAATAAACACATTTTTAGCCTTATCTACGGTTTAACTTGCCGGTTTTTTAGACTGTTTTTATATTTGTCCAATAGAAGGCAAGTTAATTAGAAAAATTATAGAAACAAATCGATATATAGGTACCATTTTGAGATGCAAAGCTTTTGGCACCAGGCGTCGCACAGTGGGACAAAGTGACACTGTACCACCAAAATTACTCTACAGCTCATATAGTTCATCCGTGTGAGCTTATTTTTTCAAATTATCGTTAATATCGCTACTTGTTATTGAACATTCATCTAACCAAATATTTTTTTTGTTAAAAGAAATATTCTCGGTAGATTTATTTAAAAACCAGTGGTATAATTCTCATTTTAACACCAGGGTGCAGTTATTGGGTAATATAAACAACATGGGGAAAATATTTATTGGACGTCAAAATTCTATGCGAATTAGATTTAAAATTCCAATTTCAGTTTTTATTTTTCAGACGGAGGTAGATTTTAATTCCTAAAATTTCAAAGTAATTTTGGAAAATAAAATTGGGGTGTTTGCTTAAGACGACAAGACATAAGTGAAAACTTTAAATTCAAGACGATAAAAAAATCCATCCATTAAAAGCAAAAACAATATGCATTTGGTTATACTTTGGTACCTGGCTTTTTCTCCGACTGCATCATGAGTGTTGCAGTCGGAGTCGCAGTGTTGAGTCTGGGGGTTCAGTCTCATTCAATACCCACAAAAAGTGTCAAATGCTCCTACTTGAGTTTTTAGTTCAATAAAAGTTTACTATTTAAATCATAGGATATACCATTCCTACCTGATTATGGGGCTCGACAAATCCTAACATGTTTATTTCTTTAATTTCCTTGTTTACTTTATCATAAGTTTTTAATCTTGGCTTTAGTATATTTTAAAATTATGTTCCATTCTTCGGAATATGTCTTTAAATGCTTGGCGTCTTTCCGGATAGCGAACAAAATTCAAGTTTTGCTCCATTTTTTCGTCAACATCGTTTTGTTTCTAGGATATTAGCTTTTGCTTCATAGCCCACTGTGTTTTAAAGTAACAAATTTTAAATAAATCGCATAGTTAATCAATATTATCCATGATGTATTATATTTTTGAAAATAGAATTTGATATGCTACCTTTTTAGATTAAAATATACACGGTGTTAGATCCGATATCCCAACCGCTGTGTTCACACGTCGTTGTCGTGGTTGGGCCCAGTAGGATCTTTTGGAACATGCGCTAGAGTTGCTGGTTATCGGCAACTCTTTTGGCTAGCGTATGGAACGGGATCCGAAGCTAAGATGAACACAAGTCTTAACTCAAGGTGTTAGCATACCGTGCTGATAAGTGAATGACATCCTGTGCCTTAAACAGGTGTCTCCAACGGTGCCTCTGAGATACAGGGCGACCTCTCCTGAGTATCTAGCCTTACTGCGGTAATGCGGGGCTCTTCCGTGGTGAACTATTACTTCCCTAGCTCCTAATAGAGAGCGGACAGAACCGTTTTCATAGGAAAAAAGTGACAAAGGTGCGCTGACCGAAACGGATAAATCCGTTTCGAGAGGTGCCACTCAAGGTCACAAGCAGACAAAGATGCGCCGACCGAAACGGGTGAATCCGTTTCGAAAGGTGCCCCTGAAGTCACCGGCGCCTGTTTCACGGGGAAGGGCTAATCCATCCCGAACAAACAGGTGCTTAGGAAGGGACCCCTAAATCCAAACAGAAGGCGGACAGAACCGCCTTTATAGGAAAAATGGTTCCCTGGCTTTAAACAGAAAGCAGATAGGACCGTTTTCATAGGGTAAGGCCAGAGATGCGGCCTTACAATCAACATCTGGTTCCTGTAACAAGGACCTGGTAGCTACCCAAGTCACTAGACCGGGAGAGGAGGGCATGGCGGATCTAATCGTCTGCTCGTCATACTCTCCAGGAGACAGGGACACCAGAACACATCAGAACACATTGTGCTCATGTTCGGTAGCGACACGAGTAAGAGGAGATGTAAGAACTCTCTCCCAATCTGGTATCGGATTCATTAGAAGTCCAATCCTATTGGGAGAAATATAAAAAGGTGTGAGCCACAATAGACCGATCGGTCGCAGTGGAGGTCGTAAAAAGTCCACTCACTTTAAACCTACCTACCTACCTACCTAGGTCCGATATCTTTTTTACCTGACCCCGTTTACTTATTTTAAAAAGGACAGAATATTTAACAATAATTATAAAGAAACTTTTGTATAAAACATTTTTCTGTATCTCTTATAATTAAGAAAATTTAGGATCATTCTGAAATTGACAATTTTTGATTTTCTCCAATATCTTAAAGGCGAGTGAAAGTTTTTAAATTTTGATTTTACCATTTTAAGTTTAACCCACAAAGACGCCTATATATTTTTTATAGCAGTAACAATTACGGATATACCCTATATAAGTGCCGAAAATGGGACACGTTGTATATAAATATACTGGTTATAAATAAAAGTTTTCATTTTATTCAACTTTTTTACCAAACAAAATCGCTTATTTTATTTTTGCATTTTAAATTTGGGAATGTTTAGTTATACATATTTTTTACTGTTCCTAACAGATGATGTAAGATAATGGTTGTTAAATATTTGCAGAAACAATTACCAACAGTTTTATTAATTAAATTATACCATAAGTGTCCTGGTAAATTCTTAGATAACATGTGAAAAATTTGTAATATATTTTGCGTCTGGTTTTGTGCAAATTTAAACTAATTTTATTAATTGTTCATCTTTTTAGCGTATAGGTGTTAATATGGGAAGTAGATTTTAAACACATCTATTTTTACTTGTTTTTCCATACTACAGATTAAGGAGATAACTCGTTTCAAGATAAAAATTCTTTATATAGTAAACAGCAGCTAATAAAAATCTAAAAAGGGAAAATTTAAAGATTTTTTTGAATACATTAATTAGGTATTTTATTCATAGGTATATTTTTATCGACCACAGGCACCAAAGTTCGGGTATTGCGATATAAGGAAAAAAGAAATAGATAAAGGGATTTTCAATAAGAGTGTTCCAATTTTTTCTGGAAATAAAACACAAGTTATTTTAGAAATTTATTTTATGTCAGCTGCTTTTTTACAGGCAATAATTTTTTTGTCTAAATTTTAACGTCTAAACAAAAGTTTATCTCACTAATTACACGCCTAATCTCATTCTTTTAATCGAAAATGGTTTGTGGATTGTTGACATACACCTCGGTTTTACGTTTCCCCACAAAAAATATTCAAGTAGCGTTAAATCACAAGATCTCGGCGTCAATTGACCTTTCCATTTCTGGAAAGAATTATGTCCCCAAAATTGCAAAGGTGTCTTCATAATAGGTTTTAACAACATAAATACGCTCCTGCAGGGTATATCTTTCCAGGGCAAAAATTGTACCAATTCATAGAAAATGCTGCTCAAATTTTATCAACCCACGATATTTCAAACTGTCAGTATTTGTGAAAAAAAATCAGGACAATCTTATTGAAAAACCCTAAACTAATAGTAAAAAACATTTTTAAAAACAGTTTTTTATTTACATGCACCAAAAAGAAGAAAATAAAAAATATATAATTTTTTTCTTAAAACTACTTATGTCAAGACGAAGTTATATATTGCATTCTTGTTTATGACACAGATAAATCTCGCGACAATATAAATTGTGTAATGTAATAAATTGATGAGTTTGATTTAATTTAATATTTATTTTCCTTTTTTTAGTGCATGTAAATAAAAGCTTGTTACTAAAAATGTTAATTTACCATTAATTTATTTTTAAGTTATCGCTAAACAAGTTTCTAAGTCTTTTCACTACCAAACTACCCCTAACTTTGCCGAGTTAACTCTTTAAAATTGGTATGGCGGCCATTTTGTTTTTTGTCATTTTGGTTTTTATCGTAAGAAAACTTGTAACTTCGATTCTGGAAGAAGTGGATAAAAAATCTCATTGTAGACCCTGATTTAAAATATTTACTGCCAAGTAGAAGAGTGAAACATAAAAAAACTTGACAACGTAGCACATTTTAAGGGAACTGGATGACAATAAATCATTCAGTTCGGAATTTTGCTTAAAAAATCAATTAAGCATATAAAAAAATTACCTTGCACAGAATATAAACTCTAACAAAGTCATTTTATTTATTTTCTTCAAAAACAAGCAGTAGGATAAATAGCTCAATAGTGCAAAACGTCTTTAAATTTGTTTTTTTACTTTAAATAACTTACGCTTATTACATTTTATTGATAAATTCAGTGACGGAATACCAACTGCTTTGATTTTTACTTTTAATAAACTTAGACGTTTTTTACTTTCAACAGAAGAAGCAAAACTTTTATTAAATAATCTTTTCAACCGTTTTCTACTTTACTACCTACGACATCTATACTTTTAATTAGAAACGTAGTAACAAATATTGATCTTACATCCTAACTTCCTAAAATCTAGTGTCGACATTTTTACTCGAACCTAACTTAAAAAATGTTCAAACATTTAGGTAGTATTACCTTTAGTAGTAGACAAAATACTAAAAAAACGTCGGACACTCAGCACGTAGGGCAAGAGAGAAAAGTTATACTCCTATTTGAGGAACAACCAAGTTGCAAGACTGCCTCTAGCCGTATATGCTCGAAGATTGCGATAGATAATCTGAGTAGCTTTCCAGTAAAACAGCAATTTCCTAGGAAAATAAAGCAAATATTTTGTCTACTCTAGATGTAATAATACCCGAATTTATCAATAAAATGTAATAGGCAGGAATTGTATTAAAAAACCTGTTAAAAACCAATTTTAAAGAGTTCGGCGGAATTAGTCATTTGAGCGATCTATTGTACTATTTTTTTAAAGAAAATATATAAAATTACTTTTTAAAAGTGCCAAAAATATTTTTTATAATTCTGTGCAAAGTAAGTATTTTGTGTTATATGTTATATTGGTTTTTTCGCAAAATCCCAAACTAATTTTGTTTTTTGACAAATAGTTAACATTTAAAAAGTTATGCTCTGTTGCCAAGAGTTTTTATTTTTACCCCTTAGTTAAATTTAACACATTGTTAAGTCCATTGCTAACTTTAACAACGCGATCGTTACTCGGCGTTAGAGTTATGATTTTAACATTCTTTTTTATTTTATTATTTATTGTTTTTTTTAGACTCAGATTTTTACAATTATAATAACAAAAAAACATTATTTACGAAAACCATTTCATCGATTCTCCACTGATATTAAACTATTTAATATCTTGCCAGAACATGTAAAGAACTTGTTAAAGCGAGTTGAAGCGATTTAAACAAGAGTTTTTTAACTACCATTTTGTAAATTATTAAATTTATAGTCTCTCCTATTGCTGTATTGTGAATTGCTTAAGCCTAATTTAGAACTGTGTTCTAAGGTTAGATAGTTTTTTTTTGTTTTATATACTCTGTATTTGGTAAATAATATAAAAGTATTTTTTATAATTTAATTATTTATTTATTACATCTAGAAATCCTAAAATGTGGAAAAACTGCAAAGAATTTTTCGCCATAACAATATTCTCATACTTACAGCAAGTGCGGGAAATAGTTTTGGTAGGTTGGAGGTTTTACCTTAATGAAGAAGTATGTATAAAATATTTGGTTTGTTACAGAAGTTATCGTTTTATCTTTATCGGTAGTAAAATTTAAATGTAAGAGGGCTGCGACCTGTTGCGACACATGGTTGGTGTATTTAACAAAATTTATCCACATTGTCTAATTAAATAACAAAATGGTTCTAGCAAGCATGACACCAAACAGTTAAAAGTATGGTACTCAGTAGAATTAGTGTTAACAAAACGGACAAATAAGATTTATTAATAATAATAAGCAAAAAACCATTACTGGACTATACTTTGCAAATACGAAAGTCCTTGTTAAACCAATTAGATCGGAATATAAAATGTATTTTTACTTCGTCTGTTATAAAAAAGTATTAAGCTATTGACTTTTACTTTAAATAAGAAACAAATTCGTAAGAGCATTTTTTGATTAGGGGTTTTTATTACCTAAATATGAAAAAATTATGCTTTTAAATTCGTCATCATTTTAAAAATTAGCAATTACCTTGAAGTCTTTGCATTTTTGGTACAAAAGTTTTTTGTAAATTTTTTTTTATTATTATTAAAATGACACATTTATAGGTCAAAAAAGGATTATTGCAAAATAAATTCGAGAAACGAGTAAAAAAATGTCAATATTAATTTTTTATAATTTTTGTCCACAACTTTTTTCTAAGGCTAAAAAAACTTAAACAAAAAAAGAAAGCTGACATCAAAAGCTTTAAAATAAGTGTAGTCAAAAGTATTTTGACTAAAATTTCATAGAAGTATGATTTTTTTTTAATTTTACAACTTTTCATTAATAATTGTCGATTTTTCTTTTATATCAGATTATTTTAATTTTTCACAAACAAAAAGTCCTTTTATAAGAAAAAAAAAAGATTTATGACGTTAGTTTAATAATAAAAAAGAGTTAAATAGTGTAGCATAAAACTTCTAATTTTATTCTAAATCTTTAAATTGTTTTATCGTAAATTGACATTGTGGTTATATATTATTAAAAACAAATGTGTTATATTTAATAACAAAGGTAATAAAAACTTGATAAAATTACTCAAAAACTATTGGATATTAAGAGGGACGTCTATTTCTTGGTGTACCTATTTCTTTATTTATGTCGCCCTCAGATATTTTAAGATCGTTTGCATTTTCTCAGTTTAATACTTTACAAAAATGTAACATTTAATACCAAAATTTCCTAAAACTACAGTATGCGTGACAGCCCTTTGAACATTTATAGGCCATCTGGCTAGCTAGTAAGAATAGATATTAAGCCAGTTTACGTAGAATTCCAACCCCCATTTAAGTGGATTTAATATTACTTCTTTCCATTACTGAGCTTAAAAATAATTAATAATAAACCAACCTAAAAACAAGCTGCGAACAAAAAAATATACAAAAATAAAAATTGCAATTATTTTTTTAAAAGGTTTTTGTGTTTATTGTGCTTAAAAAAACAATTTTAAAAGATGTGACTCCGACGGAAAATTTTATTAAAGAAAAAAATTCGTTGACGAGGACGAAAGTTCGAACTTTCGTCCTCATTGTACATTTAAAAAAATGCTTTTATAATTGTCGTATAAATTATTCTGCGTCCTGAAGCCCTTTTTATAGACATACCTTACAAAATCATGCCATAAAAATTTTACAAAATTTAATGCTTTGTTTTTAATTTTATAACTTTGACAATATTACTCTGATTTTTTATTTTTTGTCAAAGTTTTAAAAATTATAAACAAAGGATAATTTTTTATGGCGAGATCTTGTTAAGTATCTATACAAGAAGGTTTCCACGAAGCGATACATTTTTACAACAATTATTTAAACATTTTTTTTAAATGTACAACAAAGACGAAATTTCGAAACCATTTTGTTAATTAACAATTGTCTAAGTTGTTGAAAAATTTACTTTAAGTTAAATTTTTAACAGGAATAGATTCTTTGAAGTGTTTTGAATATATCATATTTTTTTTTAAATTAATATTTAATACCTTAAAAAGCCTTATTTAACGTACCTTCCTCTTCTTCAAGGATCTTTTTTGCAATTTTTGCTATCTCTTATGGTTTTTGAGTTATTATCAAAAATCAAAAGGGCTTCTCGTTTTTGTTTTTTGTTAATAACAATTGCAATTTTTACTGGCAAAAAAATATCCTCAAATCGCCTTTCTCAGATTTGCATTTCGCATGGAATTTTTTGAAGACTTCTAATTATTTTTCGCTTGAAACACACTTCTTGACTAGACCAATATTAGGTAGTGAAAGAACACAGAACAAGTTAAAATAAAAGTATTTAATAACACTTCTTTCCTCTTTTTTTTATATAAAGTCAAAGTTAAATATTCTTTATTGTTATAAGAAAAAAATCTCGTTAACAAAGATTATAAAATTTAATACTAAGAGACACGCAATCAGTAATATCAAAGTAAAAATACATTTAAGATAAATTTAACAAATTTTCTATATACGTACTGTATTAATTTACACCCCTAAAAATCTTATGTTCACTCTGAGGCTTTCATGAGGCTAACTGCCATAATTAGATATACGAGTAGTATGTTATTGTTAATAAAGAATCCGATAATCCCATTTTATTTTGTCCAAAGGCGATGAGGGATCAAACAAATAGAGGAACAACATTCACAAATTAAAACTTTTAATCAACATTAGTAATGTTGCAAAACACAAAACAGCACACTAACAGGAAAACAAAATATTAGCGTCAATTCAAAAAAAAAAAAACAAAAACATGCACGCATAAAACAAACTATGTTAGTTAAACACAATTAAAAGGTATTAGTGTAGTACTCCTGCAAGTTGTAGTATGCTTTATCGACCAGAATGCTTTTTACTTTACTTTTAAATAATTTTATGGATGTAGTAGTTCGCAGAGACTGAGGGAGGTAATTCTAAATCTTCTTACTTTTATAAAATATAGAATTTTTCATAAGGGTACTTTTCGGAATGGGGAGTGGTAGGTTATGATTTTGCCTAGTGTTGTAGATTGCCTTATCATGCGCACTGGAATATTTTTTGTGCACAAGAAATACAGTCTCCACAATGAATAGACATGGCAATGTAAGGATTTTATTTCTGATAAAAAGAGGTTTACAGTGATCTCGAGATTTTACCTTACACATATAACGTATAGCTGTCTTTTGTAAAATAAAAATAGAATTAAAGAGATGTTGACTACAATATCCCCAGAAAGCCATTCCATAAGTTAAGTGCGATTCCACAAATGAAAAATAATCTGTCCTGGCTGCAGCAATACCCAGCTCATTTGAAACAGTTCGAACAGCAAAGCAACCACTTGCAATTTTTTTATTTAGATTAGTTACATGGCTTACAAACTTTAGGTTGCTGTCCACATACACTCCCAAAAACTTAGTATCTTTTTTGTTTTCAATGTGAGTTTCTGAAATAAATAGATTGTCAAAATTAAATTTAAATGTTAATATGTTTGGTTTTGATATGTTAAAAGCAAGAAGATTAGAATCACACCACCTTTTAATTTTAACTAAATCTCTAGAAATTGTTTCCTTTAATTCTTCCTCATCTCTATTTTTTTCCATACAATATGAATATTAGTCAAATCGTTTATATATAAAAGGAACAGGATTGGACCCAACACAGATCCCTGTGGTATATTAAATTTGTATTGTATAACAATAATTTTGTCACCGTAACATGATTTTTCAGCAACTTAATATTGAAGTAATTATTCCTTATATTCGAAACCAAATTTACTCTATGGATTTTAATGATATTTTTAAACATGATAAACAAAATAAAAACGAGCGTCTTAAGCATCAAAGTAGTTTTATTGTAAGTTTTAACAAAGATAATACTACTACGGATAAGATGAACCATTCAATGCTATATTTTTGATACCCCTAATGGACTTTGGCTAACGCTAGCCGATGTCCATCGAGAGATTTTCGCGCTATCCTTGAACGAAAGTTAAACAGTGTTGCCGGCAGGCTTTTACTATTGGCGTGATGAAACGCGACTAGAAAATACACAGTTCGTTTAGCCGCCCGCTTTCGCTACTTCGTGTTCCGAATAAGGTACAAGCGACAGACATTGACAATGTCGCACATGGTTTCGTACCTCGATTCGCTGGGGCAGGGGTTACCGACTTAATTTTATTCGCATTTACGGAAGCATTGATATCTCCGAACTGATTCAAAACGCCCCATTTAAATGAACCATCTATTCGTAGTAGTATTATCTTTGGTTTTAACCAGAAACTTTAATGATTTTGTACTTTGTTTAGTATTTTTTTAAAATTTTATAATAAATTATAAATTTAGTAATGCCAGTACCTATAATTTTAAAGGAGGAGAAAGGAACATTAATTTAACTGATAAAAATATTGCTAGTCAATTTTGCTTCTGAATGTGTATTAAAATTTAATTACAGTTATATAAAATGTGCTCTCTATACCATTATTCTAAATAAATTTTAATAAAAGAGAAAAATCATAATAGTGTTTAAAGAGAAAGAACTTTCCCTTTAGATTTCTTTCATACACACAATACAGATATATTTTATTTTTATTCTTTTTTGGCAGGGGAAATACTGTATTTTTTAAGAAATACCATTAGAAAATAATTTATTTGCTTTGCAATAGCCATTAATTGATAATTTAAATTACACAAACTAGTATTAAAACACAACCTTCATAATACTAAAAGTATTGTAAAAACTGAAATAAAAACTGTTGCATATGAAATAACTTAGGTACCACATTTCTTTAAAATTTTGTTTGTATGTTGAGTGCAAAAATGTACTTAATCAACTGAGGTGCTTGCAGGTAAAGGAGGTATCTACATATTTTTTATTAATATAGCCAGCCATATTGGGATTGGTCTAATGTAAACATCGTCAAAAAAAAAAATTGTAATGATCGAATCCTCTAAAAAAGTAAAAGCAAAATTTGCTGTGATGATATAGGTTAGGTTAGGTTAGGTTTAAAGTGAGTGGACTTTTTACGCCCTCCACAGCGACCGCTTGGTCTATTGTGGCTCACACCTATTTATATTTCTCCCAATAGTATTATACTTCTAATGAATCCGATATCAAATTGGGGGAAAGTCCTTGTATCTCCCCTTACAGATAATAAGTTCAAAACAATCAATAAATAATTTCATTTAGCATTCAGCAACATTTTTTTATATTTTTTATTCATAAATTATCTAAAGCTTCAAGTAACAAATCTCTTACTAACTAGTCCCTGTCTCCTGGAAAGTATGAGGAGCAGACAATTAGATCCGTCATGCCCTCCTTTAAATTTGCATTTTATTTATGCAAATTATTATTAAAAAGTAATTTAAACTGTATATCAGATGTCAAATGCTGCACAAAACGTCATAAAAAGTATAAAGCTTTCAGAATTTTCCAAAGTTTTTAAAGCAAAATTTCTTATAAGTCAGTGAAATTTCTTCTTTTAATTTCATCTTGACAACAGTGGCTGACCTGCCACCATAACGTAGATTAGTATTTTTAATTTTTTGGTTTTTTTGGGGGTTTTTCTTCTCTTTTGTTGCAGACGATCTGCAAGTTCATAGGGGTTAATAGGGCTGAGCAGACTCACCTCACTATACCCCGGGACCTGGACCGAAGTGGTCCCATTTTCTAGAAAATTTCAAGGCGGGTATTCCATAAGAAAACATATCAAAACATGAGTCCCAGTTAAGTGTTATCGAATAAGAATACCTGAGTTAGCAAAATGTAAATGGCATAGAATATCAAAGGAAATTCTTATGACGTCACTTTTATAAACTTTTTCAAAGCCGATCACTATACATACCACTATAGTTTAAAAATATACAATATATTGCATATTCTTTAAACTATGATACCATTAAGAACCAAAAAAATATTTTTTTACTTATTCCTTGACTGACTTTGCATTTCTTTTTCTTAATAATTAAATTTTGTTTAAAAGTTATACACAAAGTTAACTGTTTACTTTTTCTATGTCAACCTGTGGTTTTATTATATATAGCGATAATTTAGCAGCATCCGACATCTGATATTTGACACAGTTTTAATTACTTTTTAATATTAATTTGCATAAATAAAATGCAAATTTAATTTATAAATATTTATAAGGCTTTTTTTATATGGTAATGATGCTCATGATATTTAGCTTTTAGATATTCTTTATATTATGCTTAATATTTGATATATGCTTTGGTTTTAGTTAATAGCTGCGTTGCAATTAAAAACAAAATACTGCCTGCCACCATAACGTAGATTCGTATTTTTTTGGGTTTGTTTGGATGTTTTTCTTTTTTTTTGTTGCAGGCGATCTGCAAGTTCATAGGGGTCAATGTCAATAGGGTTGAGTAGGCTCAGCTCGCTAAACCCCGGGTCCTGGACCAAAGTGGTTCCATTTTTGAGAAAATTTTAAGGCGAGTACTCCCAAATTCATGTAATTATAAAATAATAAATTAATATGGAAAGAAACTTATAAAAAAAAAGTTAGTATAGAAAAAACATTAGTTGAGAAAATGTCCAAAATGACGGACATATTTATTGCCAAGAGGGGATCCAGCCTTTGAGTCAGGCTCCAATTCGATAAGAGTAATAAATTTAAATTAAAAAGAAATAGTCTCATATTGTTTTTTGCCAAAATAATTTCAATCAAATAAAAAAATAAATTTGCCTCTTGTGTCTTTTTGCGAAACGAGTTATGACTTTCTCCATTTGAAGTGGTTATGTTTTCGTGAATTTGAAGAAGTGCCAGTCCAGTCAGGTGGTCTTCTGCCATTGAGGCCCTTAGCCAGTTTTTAAGTCTTCCGAGAGTAGAGAAAGACCTCTCTGTCGTTGCAACAGTAACTGGTAGTGTAGTAAGAATACATAAAAATTTTTAGCGTTGGGATACACTTTAGCATCACTATTTTCTATGAGATTACCAATTCTACACTCTTCCACCTAAGCTCTGTTCTTGGCTCTCCAGTTTTCTTTCTTATCGACGTATATCAGTTACTGTAGATGGTCATTCTTTTAGCTTTTACCAAATTAATGCTCGGTTAATTATTTATATTATTATTATTTATATTATATAAAATCTCATTTTTTAAAATTAAGCCAACGTATTCAACGTGTTGCTATCAAGTATTTTCTTTTAGATACAGGGCAATAAAGCAAGTAAGCCATTACGTCTACAGTAATTTTTATTTTTTTTATATCATTAATAATAATTTTTTTATTGGTTTTCATAAAAAATAACTTCCCGCTGGACTTGAACCTGCAGGCACTAATCCTGCGCTCAAGAAACCCAGCAAAAGCGGAAAGCCCAACCTCGAGCGCAGGATGTCTGGTGCACAGCCCGGGGAAACTTGCAATTGAGGCGGCCAAAGCTAGAGGTGAACCTATAAAACCCAGGAAGCCCAGGGCAAATAGGAAAACCAAAGCCAATCTGGGGTTGAGAAACCTTCAGGCAGAAAACCCCGAGTCGGGGAAACCCCAACCCAAAAGGGAAAGGGAAAAAACGGAAGTGCTTCGCAATCAGCACACCGTCACCCTGTGCGAAAAAAAACCAAAAAGGGCCCCGGTCTGAGCATGTGGGGGAAAACCCAGTAAAAAAACTGGGGCAACCTTCAAACAGGCTCTTACGGGCCCAAAAAAATGGCAGTCTCGTTGGACTCGTTCCCGGAAGGAAAACTCACCGCGGAACAGTCCAAACAGTTTAAAAGATGGCGATGACTCGGGAGATCTTCAAGTCTCCGGGGGAGGGGGCCCTTTTGGGGTAGCCCCCCGCAGGCTGGGGTACTTTTCGTAACCTGCGTAAACGATCACGCCAGGGACTGGATACGCTAAGGACTTGGGGAAAAAACTGCCAAGGGGACATTTATACCCACGGAAATCCTCCAGTATCTGGGGATCCAAAACAAGGACCCCAACACAGGTGACTGGAGGCTCATCAGCAGCCGTAGTGAGAAACAGGGCACCACCCTTGTACCCCCCATGGACGCACGCCCTGAAGGAATTGGGCAAGGGGGGGCTACCAAGCCTTTCGGGCCCCCAAAACCCAATCACCTTCAGAGTGACTAAAGCTCGCAAACAGGAGTCTGCAGGAACTGCGGGTGCTTCGCAAACCTGCAACATAACAGGGCAGCCACGGCTTTATGCAGGCTCCTATCTCGTGGAGACGCGGACATAGCCCCATACAAGAACCTTGGCTTTTAAAGGAAAAAGTTGGAGGCTTAGGCGAAGCCGGAGGTAAGTTAATATATGACTCCAACTCTGGAAATTCAGATCCTGCATATTTATTAAGAAGGAATTACATGCCTTAAAAGCTAACTGATTTCGTTCTAGGGACCAGGCGGCGGTAAGGCTGAAATACATCATGGAAGGTGTATGGACTGAAGCTGTCCTCGCTTCAACCTACCTTCCATATGATGCAATCGATCCACCCCATCTGCGGAACTCCGCCAGTTGGAGCAATTCTGTAGGCGCTCTAACCTACAGCTCATTATTGGGATGGATCCCAAACCACACCACACTGCTTGGGGAACAGTGATATCAACAGGAGAGGTGAGTACCTTTAGACTTTATTATTTCTGAAAATTTAGAGGTATTAAATAGGGGAAATAAAACCTACTTTTGTGACTAGAGCCCGTAAAGAGGTAATCGACGTTACTTTGGCATCTCCGCGTATACTATCCCAGGTAACCCCGGTGGTATGTATCTGAGGAACCGTCGCTGTCTGATCACAGGCACATCTTCCTGGCGATTCTGCTTTTCCCGAGGCCAATGGGGAGTACCGTGATCCGAGGGCACGGACTGGGAGAAATAAAAGGAAACTTTGACCATCAACTGCAGTAACGTCAAAACCAGCATTAGGAACACTACTGACATAGAGCTTGCTTCCTGTGAACTACTGGAGGCTTTACAAACTCTTATCAGAATAACTGTCCTCTAGTAAAGCAAACCGCCGGGGCACCTGGTGGAATAACGAACTACTGGAGCTAAGGAAAAAACCCGCAGACTGTTCAACAGAGCGAAGAAAACGGGTGAGTGGGATGAACATCAATCTGCACTCACCGAGTACAATAAACGGGTCCGTAAGGCCAAACTGGATTCATGGAGTAAATACTGCCAGGAGGTTGAAAACACCAGCAGGCAGCCAGACTCCAAAAATCCTGTCAAAAGATGCGGTCAACCTGTTGGCACTCTAAAAAACCAGATGGAACCTACTCTGAAACTGGGCAGGGAAACATTGGAGATTTTGCTTCAAACACATCTTTCCGGGGTCAAAAGAAACTCAACTTAATGAGACCTACCCAGACGTCAATGTTCCGAATATTCGGCCAACAAGAAGCGACCGGGAAACCAAAGGAAGTCATAACCTACGAAAAAATCGAGTGGGCAATTGAATCATTTGAAGCCTACAAAGCACCTGGCCTGATGGGATAATCCCAGCACTACTACAGAGGGAAAAGCAAACCCTAGTTCCACTGCTTTGCAAACTCTTCCGGAAGCCTAGCTACGAGCTATTTGCCAAATGCATGGAAGCAGACTAAAATGGTCTTCATTCCAAAGCCGGGTAAGGACTGCTCCCAGGGGAAAGGGACTTAGACCAATTACATTGTCGTCTTTTATGATAAAAACATGGAAAAACTGATCGACAGGTATGTCAGGAAGACTCTCTTTAACAGAAGGCCACTCCACAAAAACCAACATGCCTATCAATCAGAAAAATCATGTAATCTGCTCATCATCAACTGGTGACCAGATTAGAACTCGCACTGAACAACAAGGAAATCGCACTTGCTGCATTTCTTGACATTGAGGGAGTTTTGATCGAACCTCCTTCAACTCAATGGCCGCGGCTTTGCCGGAAAAATGTTAACGACACCATTTGTAGGTGGATAAACAAAATGTTACTTGGCAGACGAGCGCAAACAACGTTTTCAGCGAAACAATGGAGGTGTCAGTGGTCAAAGGATGCCCACAGGGAGGGGTTCTATCCCCACTACTGTGGGATATGGTTGTTGACGAACTCCCCGGTGGAACTGAATAAATGCTTCTATACCCAGGGGTATGCGGATGACATCACTATACTTGTCGTGGGGAAGCCAAAAAAACAACCTCGGAGCTTATGCAAAGGGCACTGAGAATTGTGGGGGGGGGTGGTGCAACAAGGAAAACCTTACTGTTAATCCTGGCAAAACTGCGCTAATACCCTTCACTAGACGAAGGAAGCTGGATGATTTAATATCTCCTCACTTCTTCGGTACCACACTCGGCTATGTCCAGGAGGTAAAGTATCTTGGATTAACTCTGGACTCTAAGCTAACCCCGGAATCCACATATGCAGAATGTGATTAATAAGGGCAAAATGGCTCTAATGGCTACCAAAAGAGCTGTGGGGAAGAATTGGGGATTTCAGCCACGCCATAGTGCACTGGTTGTATACTGCTGTGGTAAGACCCATGATAACCTACGGTTCAACTATCTGGTGGCCAAAAATAGAACAGAGAAAAGCAGAGCTGGAGTATCCAAACTCCAGCGACTAAGCTGTCTCTGTATAACGGAAAAAATTAGAAGCACTCCAACTGCAGCCATGGAAACCCTACTAAGCCTCCCCTCTTGGTATAATTATTAAGGCGGAGGCGAGGATTGGGGGGATACAGGCTGAAATGCAACGGCAACTGGTGCTCTGGGCCTGCCCTGGGCACACCAGAATAACGAGCAGTATCACAAACCCAATATTTGGGAAAGAGCAGTGATACAATGCCAAAACGGATAAATACACACAGACCATACAAAACCCAGCTTACCTGGGGCGGTAGTGAGCGATCTCCTGGTCAGTCTCGGAATTTGGTTTGGTATACCGATGGATCCAAGACTGACAATGGAGCCGGCGCGGCGCAGGAATACATGGTATGACCCCTAGGTTTAATGCTTATGCTTCCCTGGGGAAATATGCCACTGTTTTCCGGGCGGAAATATATGCCATTGAACTTTGTCTGCGACAGAACTTGAGGAGGAGATATAAGGGCAGGGACATTACTATCTTCTTTGATAGTCAAGCGGCCATAAAAGCTTTGGCATCTCAACAAGTCAACTCAAGGTTGTTTTGGAACTGTCGAATGCCTCCTAAACCTGGCTAACCACAACAAAGTTACACTTTCCTGGGTACCAGGACACAGGGGAATACAGGGCAATGAAAATGCAGACTCCTGGCCAGGCGAGGCTCCGCAGCAATGTTTGTGGGTCCTGAACCTGTTTTTGAATACCAAAAGCCTCGGTTCGTGGCTAATGACTCGGTGGATTTAAACACAACATCAGTCATACTGGAACCACATTCCAAGGCAAAATCACACTAAATCAATGTTGTACTCACCATCGAAAGCATTGACAAGTGAACTACTAAAACTAAATAGGAATCAGATTAGAATAGTGACAGGATTAATAACCGGACACTGCACCCTAAGAAAACATATGGGCATATGCCCTGCACTTACATACGGTATACTCATGGTGGACACTAACCACCAGGAGGCTGGAGACCAGAAAGAACAGTAAAAGGGCTACTACACCCGTCTAAGGTGTCAAACCTTTTAACTGAAACAAATACACAAGAGATACAACAAGCCCTGTAGGCTGCAGTGTCGAGGCGGACAAAACCTCAACTTGTGTATTTAGTTTATCAATCAATCAATCAATCAATCCATAAAAAATAATTTCCAGTGACGAAAACAAGAGAATTACCAAGTATGACAACAATATGTGACAAAAGGTACAATTTCTTAAAAGTTTATATATTTCGTTGAAATTTGGTAAAAAAGCAATAACTAAATTCTACAGTTTTGTCTTAAAACTTTTATCGATATTTTAACTCCTAACCTCACTTTTTAACATTTCATATTACATTTTTTAAATTTGTTGCCAAAATAGCAGTCACGTGACAAGTTTCAAAATCTTTTTCGTTGAAATTCGGTTAAAGGGCCGAAACTAAATTGTACAGTTTTGTCATATAACTTTTTTTCTGATATTTTAAGTCCTAACCTCACTTTTTGACATTTAATATTAATTTTTTTAAATTTGTCGCCAAAATAGCAGTCACGTGACAAGTTTCAAAATATTTTTAGGTTATTTGACATATACGTACATGTAGTTAATTACTAGAAACCCTTTTTTATTATTTCAATAACAAAAAAAATCCCATTTGTTTCAAACGTTTTAAAACACCCTGTATATTAATCTATTTTGACGTCAGACGTTTGTCTTAAAACTATATATACGTACTTTACAGACACTCTGTGCAATATCTTTATTTTGGTGCTGTCTGTTTTAGATTGGTTATTCACAAGTAACGACCTACATGTTCACAAAGTATTTATTTTTGACGCGATCATTGCTTTGATAATAATCGTTTTAAAACTTTTTAGTTTTTTTGAACAGTTCGTTTACTTATTACTCTTATTAGTCTAAGATCCGTCCGCTTGAATCTGCAGCTATCTGTTTTTTTTTTAGTTAAACTTAATTTTCATGAATAACACAGCTCCACAAAAAAAAGTTGAAGCTTCGAAAGACTTGACCATGGAATCTTTATGTTTTTGGGGTCGCTGAACCCAAATCCGGGGTCAGTTTGACCCCATCAGGTCAGGGTCAAGCGCATTTTAACGTCAAATCTGCAAAATTACTCAGCCCAATTAAAAAAACTGAAGGTTCGAAAGACTTGATTATGGTATCGTTATGTTTTTGAGGTAGCTGAATCCGAAACCGGGGTCAGTTTGACCGCATCAGGTCTAAGACAAAGGCACTTTAAGGTCAAGTTTGCAAAATTATTCGTAATCAAATTTGAAGAGTGTATACTTATGTTTTCGAGGTACCAATCCGTGGTCAAATCTGTAAAATTATGATTTGACGGATTTGACCTTAAAATATCTCTTAATCATGACCCGATAAGGTCAAACTGATCACGGTTTCATATTCAGCGACCTCAAAAACATAATTATATGCTCTTCAAATTTAGTTGCTAATAATTTTGCAGATTTGACCTTGAAATGCTTTCGACCCTGACCTGATGGGGTCAGGCTCGGATTCAGCGACCCCAAAAACGTAAATTGCAACCAAATTTAAGGTCGCTGAGCCCGAATCTGTGGTCAGTTTGACCCCATTAAATTTGGTTGCGATTTGACCTTGAAATTCTCTTGACCCTGACGTGATGGGGTCAAACTAACCCCGGATTCGAATTCAGCAACCCCAAAAACATAAAAATACCATGGTCAAGTCTTTCGAAGCTTTAACTTTTTTTTGGAGCTGTGTAATAGGTACATGATAGTAGAATAGATTGCAGAAAGGTTTTCTAGCAAAATTTAGCCTTTAGTCTTTAGCTTTGCCCGTTTTAGCGTTACACATGGTAACGCAGTAAATAATATTTTATTAAAAATTTTACAATGTATACCTAAGAAAACCTAGTTTGCAATAAAATACCAAAAATCTCTACATCACGTATATGTACCACTTAAAGTAAGCCCTAACATAATATGGACATATTTGCATATAGTTTGTGGAAATAAGTAAAATAACTTAATAAATTGCAATATTAATATTGATATTAATTATAATAATTACGTAGATTTAAATTGAGTGTATGAAATTCAGAATGCAATTGGTTACAGCACAAGTTAAAAAAAGTCGAGACCGTAAATCTTATTTGACATGTTGTATTGGGAATCAAAATTGTATTTCACTTTGGAATTCGGGCAAAAATATACTTGATATATGTACTTTGATAACACAGGCCCACAAAAAAATGGTGTGTACTGGGTTTTAGACTAGGATATTCTGGAGAATTTTTTTTCGCTAAACACGAATCTGAAGTCAAAATTGGGGGGTCAAATAGCAAATAATCAAGAAAAGGCGTAATTTCAGATACTAACGATTTTTTTTAAACGCCAATAACTTTAAAACTATAAAAGATACACGCAACTTATACACATAAGGTAAGGTTAGGTTAGGTTTAAAGTGAGTGGGTATAACACCCTTCCACCGCGGCCGATCGGGCTATTGTGGCTCACACCCTTTTATATTTCTCCCACCAGGTCTAGACTTCTAATAAATCTGATAATCTTGTTGGGAGAGAGATCTTTCACCTCCTTCGGCAATAATGTGTCATTACCGAGGATTGCGAATCTGAGTCGTGCCACTGCTGGGCACGAACACAGTATGTGTTCTGCCGATTCATCCTCCTCCGCATTCGGCGTCTTTCGCTAGGCCGATCTTGTTCATGTGGTATTGTAGCATGTTTAAAAATTATGTCATAATTTTATGCTACTCAATTGGCTAAAGGTACGAAAGAATAGTTTTATGCACGCCCAGTTAAAAATCAATAATATAATGTCATCGAGCTACTTCCACGAACGTATCCTACTTACCAACTACTCAATACGACCTTGTGGCGAACCCTCCTATGTTGCCACGTTTCATCAGAAGTTTCTTTCCTTAAATGTTTTTCATTTCAAAGCATTTTCAGGTATTTTTAGGAGGATTGTTGTTTCCTTGGCAACACTGGCTAAGTTTTCAGTACCCCTTAGAGAACACTTAACTTTTCTGACCGTTTTGACAGGGGCCTTCTGGCAAAAACGTTTTTTGAATGGCCGTAGTGGCTATAGCGTGTTCTGCCCTTTTAAGAATAAATTATCTTTTATTGTTTGCCCATGTATGTGGTTTTGTGCTTAAAACAACAAAAATTGTATTTTATTGCCTGTAGTGGGTTTTCGTTTTGGAGATCGTGCTGATTTATTTGATTTTGAAGGGTTTGTCCCGGATCCATGTGGAAGTCAAGCGTAAGTAAGACGCTTTTCCTAAAATAATCTTGATCATCTGTTAATGTTAGGGTTTCTTTACAGTATTTTCCACCTTTTCTGATCATCTGACACCTTCGGCGTGAATATCCTTGCCATTGGCGAGTTTACCACATTTTGGAGTAAGTTTATAAATGTTTGTTTTTATCAGGATACTAATTTGTAAATTTTGTCCCCAGGGTTTTGTTTTGGTTCGGTTCCGTTCCGGTCCCGTTTTTTTTTTTAATATAATCTGTGGCTAATTTTTGACTTGGTTTTCCTATATCATCAGTCGTGTTTCTGGAGATGATTTAGTACGGAATTTTGTATGTACGAGTAAAGAATCTTCCATACCAACCACCAAGCCTATTTGACATTGAAACCCCTGTATCCAGTAAGACACCAACACAGCAGTATTAAGGCCTGTATGATTAGTTTTTTTTTTAAATTAAAACTATATTGAATTTGCCTGTCAACAATAGCCTGACAGGTAGACTTTATTTAATTAAATAAAATGGATTAATATTTAAGTATTCCTTTGGTGTTTATCTGAATGAATGTAACCTATTTCTAACAACACATATTGGATAGCAATTTTCTTGATTTTTTTATGCTAAACTGAACTTCTTAAACTAAATCAAGTGGCGCTCAAAATGATAAGTACAGCCTATTCTACGACCCAAATGCTCTCTGGTGAACAGCTGTCGTTCGCTGTGGTTTCTTTTAAAAAAAAACTTAAATTTTTACTAAAAACACCTTATAATAAATAAATTATTTAAAAATATAAAAAGGACACCACAGTATTTCAATCTGCAGTGTCCCGTGTACAGTCCAACTAAAGTTTTAAGGTGTACCCTTAATTACTCCAGCAGTTTGACAGTATTGGTTCGGTGGGCTTATAAAGGCCTTCGAGTGTCTGAGACCCGGAAGTCCATGCCAATACCGAAGATTGCGGATTCATTACCCTCTAGGCCGGTATATCCAGGTATCCACAGTAGGATAACCTTGTTGCTTTGACCCAGTTTGATCAGCGCATCCTTGCAATTCCAGACGGTTTTCGAATTGCACCGGCTGGATTCAAGAGCCTTAAGAACTGCTTGACTCTCGGAGAATATTTTAACTGTCTTACGTGTGCAGTGCCGATTAACCAGCGTTCTAGCACACATGCCCAGGCTAAAGGAAAACTCTGCCCTCGGCCTCTGTCCATATATTTCAGCTCCAACACCGTCCTTGGTTTTGGAGCCGTCGGTGTACCAACAGATGTCAGCCCGGAGCAGGTCAGTCGTTTTCCGACTCCAGTCCTCCCTTTGTGGGTAGACTATACACTGTAGGGCCGGTTGTAGTTGGTTGCTGTAGGTATTATGTCGGAGGGAATTCCCAGTCTGTCAAAGGTCAGGACACTCCTAAGAAGACTGGTACTCTCCATACGACACACCTGCGGTTTGTTTATAGTTTATATCTCGTAGTCCAAATATTCCGTGATAGCAGGTTTATACCGGTAAATATACCTTGTTTTTTGGGGTTTTCTCGATTTTTTGCTGTTTGACCCCCAATTTTGACTTCAGATATGTGTTTAGCGAAAACAAATACACCAGAAAATCTTAGTCCGACACCCAGCACACACCACTTTTTTGTGGACCTGTGTAATGAATAACGCGTCTATAAATATATTTTTCTATTTTAAAATCCATCCAGTTCAAAATTATTTTTTTAGTGTTTCCTTGATCTTCTACCTACATTTCACCCTTTTTTATATTAGGTCTCCTATTTTCTTTAAATTTTAAAAATCTTTTAACAAAGTTGCTATGCTTAAAGCCGCGTTAAATCTGTTATGTTTACATTCTGAAAGTGGGACAAATTTTTGTTAGTTCGGTTCGAACCATTTAAGTTTTGCTGTCGAGGGGCTAAAAAGTTGAAAGTCAAAAATTCTTTATTCGATTAGAATATTTATATAATTCTTTTGAACATCATTCATGGAGCAATAGGGGCCTCGGGGCACTGCCCCGCCTGGCTCTCCGATAGCTACGCCACTGAAATAAATTCTTTTACCCAGAAGAAGAATTTAATCTTTTTTAATAATCAGCTCATTTGTTTCACTCTATAGTTAAAGTTAGATCTGCACAGAACAAGGTGTTAAAAACACGACCCAAGACACCACTTTAAAGTGTTTTACATTTTATTTAATAGCTTTAAATTATAATATTTTAAGATTTTATAAACCGACAGACATAAATCTAAAAATTATAAGGTCAAGTACTCTGCATTCTAGGTTTTGTAACCATGTTTCTTATTAAATAATTTATTCTTTTAAATTGGATTACACGACTGGAACAACTCAATAACAGTGTAACCCGGCGGTCAGTTAATTTATTCAAATAAATCGCTAGTCTAAACCTATTTTCTTTACCGGGTGGTGCGTCTCCGAGCGAAACGTAGGAAATCCCATGTAAATATTAAGGGGGTCAATATTAGCTCCCCTGTATATTTTACAGAAAAATGTAGGATGACTTTTTGAAGAGACCAATCTGACAAGCCCTCGTGCCAAGTTTCAAAAAAATTTAATAAGCGAATCTTGAATTATTTAATTGAATGTAATTGCAAAATTAACAAATTTTCGGTTTAGATCTGATCTTTGACCGAATGACTTCTTTCTGTGGGGTCACTTAATGTTACAGAACAAAAATAACAGATGAAAAAGGCAGCTTAACGGAACAATTAGAGAAGAATTGGCAGCAAATTGTTTACCAAATAGTTTCGTTTTTTCTTTAACGGTGTGTGATAGGTTAACATTTTTTTTTTGTTTTTTTTTTAGTTCGGTTATTTAGTTTTTTTGATGTTACATTACATAATAAAAATAAAAAAATCAAAACAAAATGGCCCACAAAAGAAACCTGGTCGGCTCGATACTTCAATATTATTCGTAAACACCCCAAGGAGCATTAAAGTAGCAGAAACCGAGATCGGAACTTCGAATAAGTCGTTTTTACGTAAATATCAGTAAAAAAATGACTTTTAAGTTTTTCCTTCTTTCATTTAGACTTTTTTGGTAATTCTGTAGTTATTATTACTACAATTTGGAACTTAATAGTTTGAGTACTTCTAGGTAGCTTTAAAAGTTTCTGGTATGAGACTGTTACTATGTAAAATAACTTTAAAGTAGCAAAGACTTTAAAGTAATATTTGATAGTCCCAGTAACTTTGTCTTGTTACTGGTATATCATTTCAAAGTTTTTATTACTTTATGGTAATGTTAAAAGTAACTACAATGTCATTGCTGCTTTTAAAATTCCTTCAAAGTTATGAAACTATGTAGTAATATTTATCCCTCGCTAGTCACGAAAATAACTTTACAGTAGTTTTTACTTCCCACTCTGTCTTTAAATTACCACAAAGTTTCAATTACTTAAAAAAAATACTTTAAAGTAAGGGACTTTATACAGACGAAAATATCTACTTGTCGGCATTATTAGTTAATGCAGTTCGAGTTATTCTTGGTGATAGAAGGCTCTCCCTTTTGCTGTTTGTCATATTTTTGGGTCAAAACAAAACTTTGTTTTGTTCCCATTAATGTGAAACAACCATAAAATATATACCACGTCTTTCTTGTATGGCCACAATTTTAAAAAACGACATTTTTATTAATGTGTCCTTGCAAACAAGGTTAAAATACGTGCACCTCACACAAAACGCTACAATGCACTTATTAATTATAGGTTAAAGTTCCAATTGGAACGTTATAGTAACAATGGGAACTTTATCGTGGCTTCGACAACTTTGAGATGGTTTTGTAGTTATCGCGACTATATGGTTTATAATATCTACAATTGATATTCTACTTAATGGTAATAATGACTTTAAAGTGATAAAATTGTAGTGGCTGCTACTCGCAGTAAAGTAACAAATACTTGAAACACACCTTATGTAGTAAATACCACCATAAAGTAATTTCTATAAAAATGCGCCATATTTAGTGACAAAATCTAGGACGCCATTACATTTATTTCAATTTCTTAATAGTATTATAATTATAGAATCGTCAAAAAACCACAAAAAACACAAATTAAAGCAAAACTAAACTCATATAATTAGTAGAAATGGTAAAAAAAATCTTACCAAATCTATACATTTTTGTCATTGAATGCCCGAAAAGAAAAGTGTTGAAAGGAATATTTTGAGAGGGCGCGTTGTTTTTATGAATCTATTACCATCACATTTCACAGAAATTTTTTAATCGTTTTGAATTTCTATGTACCCTAAGCTCGTAAATCAGCAAAGTTTTTTGTACCTTACAAGCGATAATATTTACTTAAACATAAAAATATTACTTCCATTATAGTTGAGGAGGCTGGATAATGACGGAAGATGTTATTAAACTCTTTCTAAATATGTAAGACAAAGAAAAAGCGAATACGTCAAGTAAAGTAGGCGGGAACAAATCTTATAAAGTAGCGGATCGGGTAGCTGTGCCACGCCGCTACGTCCTTCCACGTAGTTGAAACGAAAGTGCGACGTACCGGTATAAGTTCCAAGGTAGTAATTTTTACGAAACTATCACCTTCAAAATGTTCCCCATTTTGGTCATAGGCACGTAATGGGACCGTAGCTATGACGCTCCCGTCACTAGTAACCACAACTTTAGAGTTCCCAACAATAGTCGCGGCGTGGTAGTAACGACTAAAATTGCTGCTTGGGACCCTTTATCAAAAAAAAAAAATCGTTATCCTAGGTCTTGCGGACAGGACAATAAAATTAAGTGATCCTAATTTTAAAAGTAAATCAATTGAAAAAGCTTAAAACTTAAATATTTATCCAGAACGCTTAATAAACTCTATTATTTCAAAAAAATCCCTTAATTGTATACCAGTACACAAAAGCAACAAATTTCTTCCAATAACACTAAAATCTTGAATTTTTACTGTCTTTATTTGTTAATTGATACACAACGTTTCGACTAGTGATGTATCTCCAACCGTTTTCTATCTCTTAAAACGGTTTCTTCAAATATATTAGTTTTGTATAATTCCCACATTAGCCCTGGTTAAAATAAGTGTTATTTATAAAAGTGTAATATTTGAGAATCTAAACCAGCTTCAAAACGCTATTTCGTTAGAATGTAATAATATTTCGCAATATCAACTTAGCAACGTTAGAAATAAATTTTATGATCGGTTGGGATATTGTTTAGCTGTTAATGAGGGGTTGCTTGAACATTTGATTAATAAATGTTTTTATGTTATTCTCTATTATTTTTAAAAAAGTTATTGTATATTATTTCATCTTATTTTTCCACACCTAGTAAAATATTAAGAATTCAGTTCTCTCTTTTTCGGATCTATTTTCGATCATCTAAGTTAAACATTTACAATTTTTTATTGTGGTGGCTTTGGACTCGAATTTACTGACAATACGTTTAATGGTGGAAATAGACCAGATAGGCTTGATGGGAAAATAAATTGAAAATATTTCAGATACTGCTATTGGTTTAATTAAATTCTAGTATGATAAAATTATTTTTTTAATGATCGATAGTAATAATTGTTATTAGTTCAACTTAATTGTTACATTAAATAAAAGGTTTGATAAAAAAATAATGTTAATGTGTCTTTAACTTTAAATGTAATGGTTGTGAGATTGATGAAACGAAAAAAAAAACATTCCTTGAAGTCGACTGAAGTTTTGATTTGACAAAGCCTTATAACAAATTGTTTGCTGGTGGCTGGTGTCTGTTTGGTTTTACCTGAACCGATTTTTTTGTAAATTTTGCAATTACATTTAACTGAATAATTCTAGATTCGCTTATTAAAATTTTTTGAAACTTTTCACGAGGGTTTGTCAGATTGGTCTCTTCAAAAAGTTACCTCACATTTTTTCTGTAAAATGTAAAGAGGCGCCAATAATTGACCCCTTAAAATTTACATGGGATTTCCTATATTCCGCTCGGCGACGCACCACCCGGTAGGTTTTTTCATAATATCTGATGATTAGATTAAAACCAATAAAAGCGATATTTTTATTACAAAATATATATTGGGATACTCGCCAACTCGACCACTTGACCACATATACAAAAAGGGTCCCCAGGTATCTACTTGTGCACCCACAGAGCGCACAGAGTCATTTGACCATTAAACATTTTCAGATCACCTTAAAGAAAACCCTTTAAAAATTAAAAAAATACTTTTCGATATAAAGTAGATCACCGTTTTCAAAAAATAAAATAAAATTTAAAGTAAAATACAATAAAAATTAAAAATCCTTGGATGTACTGGATACTGTATAAGGCAGAATATAAAATAGAAAGACTACTGCATTTTTCTTTCTTTCTAATTTATTCTTTTTTTTAATATTGTTTATTAATATTTGTGCAGACCACAAGGAACGGGTTTTGGAAAAACCAGAATCCCTTTATGCTCATAAGGTCGATCAGTAGGTTTCGTCCAAATCCCCCACGATAAACACGAACTTTCTGATGATTAGATTAAAACCAATAAAAGCGATATTTTTATTACAAAATATTTATTGGGATACTCGCCAACTCGACCACTTGACCACATATACAACAAGGCCCCAGGTATCTACTTGTGCACCCACAGAGCGCACAGAGTCATTTGACCATTAAACATTTCCAGATCACCTTAAAGAAAACCCTTTAAAAATTAAAAAAAAATACTTTTCGAAATAAAGTAGATCACCGTTTTCAAAAAATAAAATAAAATTTAAAGTAAAATACAATAAGAATTAAAAATCCTTGGATGTACTGGATACTGTATAAGGCAGAATATAAAATAGAAAGACTACTGCATTTTTCTTTCTTTCTAATTTATTCTTTTTTTTAATATTGTTTATTAATATTTGTGCAAACCACAAGGAACGGGTTTTGGAAAAACCAGAATCCCTTTATGCTCATAAGGTCGATCAGTAGGTTTCGTCCAAATCCCCCACGATAAACACGAACTCTATTTTACAACCGGTCCGTTGATAAATGGAATGAACCTGATTAGGTGTAGTGCGACGTTGCCCTGGATTTTTTTAAGTGTTTTGTAGTGTTTTTATTAAAACTATCTGTTAAAACTATTTACGAACTTATATTAAAAACTCTAAAATGGTGCGTGATTGTGTTTTGTGTAAAAAATTGGACTATTTACACGAAGATGTGCCTTTTCATAGGTAAGTTAAGTTCTGTTTGCTAAGCGATGTTTTTACCAAGGTCAGTGGCGTAGATTACAATAGCCTGAAGGAAAGTAACTAGACCAAAGGTTATTTATGCATTGTACTTGTTTTATTATTTTTATTAGAATATTATCGAATTTATTAGTTTGTGAGTAGGTTTATAATATTGTGGGAAAAATTTTACATTATACAAAAGGATCTTCTAATATTTTAGGTTTCCTCAGATCCAATAACAAGAAACATTTGGTTTTCTTCTTGTGGGAATTGAAGAGGGACAACATTTACCAAAGCACCCTGTGCTATGCTCAAACAATTTTGATCCACAGGAGATTTTGATTAAGGCAAATAATAGCAAATATTTAAGGCCTGGAGCCATCCCAAAAATTTTACATCATATATTTGACAATCAATCTGTTGATGGAAGGTAATTATTATAGACTAATACATTCAAATTATTGTTAACGTTGTTTTGTATATTTACGAATCTTCGTAAACTTTGGTTCTTGATTTAAAAAACACATCATTTTTTGGTGTAGGTCTATCTAATAACTTTTGAGCTTTTATGTTTAAAACAAGTACATCTTTTTGACCTATTCATTTTTTAACTTAATTAATATATCTATATTTTTTAGCTCTGACTCCACTTTACTTGAGACTCCCCCTAGGAAAGTGAAAGGGTATGTAATTAATAGGGTCTTACAAAATCAGCAAAAGTTTTCTAAAGGTTTTCACGTATTTATTTTTTTAATTTAAAAAACTTTTAGGGATGAAGACATATCCATGGATAATTGGGTGTATGATTTATCGAAAAATTTGACCACAGCGAGCGCTGCAATCAATTTAGCTGTCCCCAAAATATATTTTGCAACATGCCAATACAATTTTTCGTAATTTTGAAAGATAATGCTTCATTTTGCGATTTTCTGAAAAAAAAAACAAATTTGACAGTAAAAAAGTCACGCGATCATCCTTATATAGGGTGCCACAGATTCAAGTACATGCATGGGGATCTTGGAAACCGGAAGAGATACAAAGTCGGTTAAATTATTGAAAAGTTGCGCATTTAGGTCCCTATCAACATGCCAACTCATGTAAAAGCCCAGAAGTTAATACTAACACTATCGATTTTAACGAAACTTGGTAGGGTTGTCTCTCTAACAAAACATCATTTTTATGAATATTTAACAAGCGTTCTTAACTTCCGGTCTCACCGGAAATGACTAAAACTTTTGATTTTTAAATGTAACATCCTGTATATTTTTTATTTTTTGCATTAAACAGATCATTTACGCCCGAATGCACTATTTTTTCTGCTGTTAGTACCAAATTCAACCTAAAACTGTGTTAAAATTCTACGAGATACGTTAATAAACACAAACCAACTTTTTTATCTGTCAAATTTTTAAAGACATAAAAGCAATGGTTTCTACGGCAACTGACTCTATCTAACTGTTATTTTTATGGCAATTATTATTTATCGCAACGCACGTGTTATATCCGATTAAGTAGGTAGTAAAACGTTTTTTGGCTAAATAATAAAACAAAAATTTTTAAACAAAAATAAAGAAAAGTGTAAGTGAGTAAGTGAAAAAAATTTATATCGTTGGATTCGCTTTAAAATACTGCATATAGTTATGACGTTATTTAAAGAGATATTAAAAAATAAAAGACAATTTTTTATGGCCACTCTACAAAACAGCGTTGAGGGATTTTTGGTACGACGTTTCGTTTTCGTTAAACCATCATCAACTTTATTTTTTTAAATACGGCACTCAATTGTTCATTGCATTTTTTTTTGAAGCACTTATAATTCCAATTACAATGATGTATAACACTTAATATTTTTCTGTTAAATAAACATATTTTTCATATGAGTTAGACAAGGAACGCACAACATTTCTTAGAGGAGCGTTTCATATTTGTTAAAAAATATTAAGTGTTATACATTTTTGTTATTGGAATAACAAGGAGTTCAAAAAAATGAAATAAAAACCAGGTCCGTATTTAAAAAAATAAAGTTGATGATGATTTAACGAAAACGAAAAAGTCAAAAAAAGGGAAAAAAATCTTAACCTGTTTTTTAGAGCTTAAAAAGTGACCAAAGAGAAAGATCTTTTTTTTCCCAATTTTTTAAATAACGCCAGAAAAAAAAAAAAGAAAAGGGAAAAATTTTTGTTTTTTTTTTAATATCTCCGAAAAATTTCTCGGGAAATTTTAACTTTTTAAAATGGATATGGTTTGTTACGAAATACACAATTTGCCATAATTTAACCGACTTCAATTCTTACGGTATTCGGGGGATCCCCATGGCACTTGAATCTGTGGCACCCTGTATACATTATTTGGCATTTTTTTTAAAAAAAAATTTTAAAAAAATTACCCGAACCCAAATTTGGGGGAAAAAATTTTTCCCCTTTGATGCGGACTTTTTTGGAACTGTATATTATCTTTTAGGAATTTAAGTTTTTTGAAAATTTTTTTTTATTTTTTTTTCTTTTTTTTAAATTTTTTAAATTTTTTTTTAAGTTTTAATTTTTGTTTTTTTTTAAACCGGTTTTTTTTATAAAAAAAAAAAAGGATCCCCCAGGTTTTTTTTTGGTTTTTTTCTTTAATTGAAAAAAATGTCTTTTTTGGGAAAAAAAAAAACAAAGTGTCACTTATGAATTAAAAGTTAAGTCTTTTCTTTCTTTCGTCTGAGGTTTCGTTTTAATTCCCAAAAACCCTTTAATACAAATTTCAAACCACAGTCGTTTATGCCACAAAAGAAATGAAAAAAACCGGGGTTTTAAATTTTAAAAAAACTTAACGTAAAACATAAAATAAATTATTTTATTTGGTTTTTTAATTTTTTTTTTTATTATAGATTTTCAACCCTTTTGGTACTCAATATTTACTCTATTTTGTAAAACAAATTAAAAGAAAATCTTAAAAAAAAAAATAACAACTACAAAACACAAGTAATTAAAAGTCTTAACCTAAAATCCAAATTTATGTGACAGTTTAAATCCACGCTTTAGTCCACATCATCGTGTTTAAGAGGGGCGAAACCAGCAAAACCAGAGGATTGACGACGGACGCCATCGGATAAAAATAAGGTCCCA